>CAKNYM010004492.1:0-14939 GCA_932195095.1 Andricus curvator | reverse complement strand
TTCTCCAATTCGGGAATTTTAATATTCGGCAATTTTATTATTCGGGAGTTTTTCCATTAGGAAATTTTAATTTTCGGCAATTTTATAATTCGGGAATGTTATTATTCGAGAATTTAAAAATTCAGGAATTTTATTATTCGGGCATTTTATCATTCGGAAATTGTATAATTCGGGAACTTTATTATTCGCGAATTTTATTATTATTCATTTATATGGCTTGAAAATGAGTTTTGTTAATTGAAAATTAATTTTTCAATTGAAAATTTAACTAAATCATGTTTGTTTGAAATAAATCTTCTTCAACGTAAAATTCAACTATTTGTTTGGAAATGTATGTATTTTGTTAAAACTTTGTCTTTTGTGGTAGAATATTAATCTTTTGTTGACTTTTTCACCTTTTTAGTTGAAAATTCAACTGTTAGGTTTAAATTTCCATTAAAAATTAAAATATATGGTTGGAAATTCGTCTATTTTTTTCATATAATTTGTTGAAAAATCAACCTAAAATTAAATGAACTTTTTTGTTTGAAATTTAGCTTTTGGTTGAAACTTCGTCTTTTTAGTTTGAAAATGGTGGAAAATTCAACCACTTCGTTGAAAATTAACTTTTTTGTTTGAAATTTAACTTTTTTGTTGAAAGTTCGTTTATTTGGTTTAAAAATGGAAGAAAAATTAACTATTTCGTTGAAAATTAATTTTTTGTTGAAAATTTACCTTTTTTGTTAAAAATTTTGTTTGACTCTGGTAGAAAATTCAACTGCATCGTTGAAAATTAATTTCGTTGGTATGAATATTCAAATATTTGGATGAAAATTTATGTATTTTGTTAGAAAAAATTAACGAATCAGGTAGAAAGTCCAGATATTTGGTTGAAAAGTAACTTTTTTCAAATTCAGTTTCTTTGTTGCAAATTAACTTTTTGGTCGGAAATTCGCTGAAACTTCATATATCCAAAAAAGAAAAATTTATCTATTTTTGTAGGAAGTCCAAATTTGCTTACAAAGTCAATTTTTGTTGAAAATTAGTTCTTTTGGCTTAAAAATTAACTTCTTCCGGTAAAAAAATGTCAGTGTTTTTTGGTTAAAAATACAACCGTTTGGTTCAAAAATGTGACTGAAAAATCCTACTTTAACTGATGCCAGTTGAACAAAACATTAGTTTTTGTTTTATTAAACTGAATATATATATATATATATATATATACGAATTATTGAAAAAAAATAGTTGAACTATTGAACAAGGAATTAAATTTTTAAGCCTGAAGAATGAATTTTTTCACAGTCATTTTAATTTTTAACAAAAGAGTTAATTTTTATCCAAGAAAAATAAATTTTCGACCAAACAAAGAATGACTTTAACAAAATAGATGAAATTTTCAATAAAATAATTAAGCTTCCAACAAAAAAAATGTCTACCATAAAATATGAGTTTTCAGCAAAACAGTTGAATTTTAAACAAAAAAAAATCAAAATATTTAAACTTTCAAAAATAATAATATTTTGTCTCTGGAGTGATTTGTTAAAAATATGTTTTCTACTTTCTTGCGAGCGGGTCAAGGTAGAATTATTCAGCATTAAAAATTTGTCCATGTTGAAAGATCTTTTGAATTAAAATAGATATTTCAAAGTTTTAGAAATTTCGAAAAAATTATAAAATAATTTAAATCTAAGAATATTTAAAAAAAAACGTTTAAAAAATGTAGATTTTTGAAGATTTCGAACGAAAAATTTAGAATCATTTTGAGAATTTTGAAAGATATCAAGAGAATAAATTTTTTTTTTCATTCCTAGGAGAATTTTTAATTATTGTATTTTTTTAATATTAATTTTAAGAGAATATTTCAAAAGATTACAAAAAATTTCAAATTATTTTTGAAATTGTCAAAAAATAATCCGGAAAATTTTAAGGTAATTTTTTTAGTTTTTAAATATGTTTCCAAAGTCTTCGGAAAAATTATTATGAAGTAGAAGTTTTTTTTTTTAAATTGTTAATAATTTTAAATTTGAAAAAGTTTCAAAACATTGAGAACAAAATTTATATTTTTAAGAATTTTCGAACAAAAAGTGCAGCATCTTTTTAATGATTATGAAATGTTTCGAGATAATAATACAAATATATTCTGAAGATTTCTCAGAATCTTTTTAAGAGATGTGTACAAGTTTTTGAAGATTTGAAAAATAATTAAAAATTTCAAATGATTTCAAAAAATTAAAAAAATGTGTGGATTTTTGAAGATTTTCAATTAAAAATTTTGAGGCTTTTTAGAAATGTTGAAAGATTTCAAAAGGATATTTTTTAAGATTAATAGGAGGATTTTAAATGATTTTTCATTTGGTAACATTAATTTTAATAGAATATTTTAAAAGATTTCCAAAGATTTTTGAAATTGTCAAGAAAGAATCTGGATAACATATCGTAATTTTTGCAGTTTTTAAATATTTTTGAAACATTTTAGAAAAAATTCAAATAATTTTAGAAAATATATAGAATTTTTGCAAAAAATTTGAAATTTAAACAGATTTAAAAAAATTAAAAACAAAATAGATTTTTGACGATTTCGAACAAAAAATTTAGAAGCTTTTTGAGAATTTTGAAAGATTTCAAGAGAATAAATTTTTTTTTAGATTCCTAGGAAAATTTAAAATTATTTTTTATTATGTAATATTATCTTTAAGAGAATATTTTAAAAGATTTCAAAACATTTCAAATTATTTTTGAAATTTTCAAAACAGAATCCGGGAAATTTTAAGGTAATTTTTTTAGTTTTGAAATATTTTTCCAAAGTCTTAGGAAAAATTATTATTAAATAGAAGTTTTGTAAACAAATTTCAAATAATTTCAAATTTGAAAAAATTTAGAAACATTGCAAACAAAATGTAGATTTTTGAACATTTTCGAACAAAAAGTACAGAAGCTTTTTAATTATTATGAAATGTTTCCAGATAATAATACAAATATTTTCTGAAGATTCCTCAGTAAATTCAGAGTGATTGTCTTGTTTTCGAAAAATTAATTTCAACATAATATTTTTAATGATTTTAAAACGATTCAAAAGATTTTCAAAATTCTAAAAAAAGAATCTGGAAGATTTTAGGGCATTTTGAGGAATAATGCGGGTCAGTTTGAAAGATATTTAGGAATTATAGAAAAAAATTTTTTTTGTAAAATCCTGAAAAAAAAATTGATTACAAATTTTCTGGATATGTTTTCGACATACCTGAAATTTTCAAAAATATTTCTGAATTTTCTCAAGGAACCTAAAAAAATTATATTTGAATAATCTTTAAAAAAAATTTAAAAAATAACTTTGTTATTCGAAAAAAAGTATTAAAAATTTTTTAATAAAGATGAAAGTTAAAACTTATTTTCTCGAATTTATCCTTATGTTATTTTTTTATGAATTAATAATCTGGAAAAATGAGACTTTTTGAGAATATTCGTTTACAGTTTTAACTTTTTCAAGTTCACTTCTTCATGAAATTGATATCTTTTGACACATACATTCCAGAAAGATTATTTTTAACGTGAATAAATTAGGTTAAATAGATGAAGCTAGTAGATAATTCTTGTTCTTCCATTTGGAGACAGTAGCTTATAAATGCATACATCATGTTCTACGAGGTGACCTGAACTGATTTTTTCAATAAAGCTGAAAATCTTACCTGTGTGGCCGTCTCAATGTATAAAAAACAAATAAAAAGTTTCTCCGGGTTCGTAAAACTTTTTCATGTTCATTGCAAATTTTTTTTTCATTTTACTTTCCGCTACGTCTTCCAATCGTTTTTCTTTCAAAGAATACTTCAATTTGGGAAACAGCCAAAAATGTCAGCACTGTATGGGGACTACCAAAGTTGTGTAAGGCCGTGTTTCACCAGAAATAGCTGAATAAGCTGCGATAAATGGGCAGCTGCGTTGTCGTAATATTCTTTTTACAAGGCCCACCTCGAAAGTGAGGATTTCCATGCCTCTAAATGATACGCAAAGTACTTCAATTTAACAGACTGTGCGGGAATAAAAATGGCGCATGCGCCTTTTGAAACATGTATGTTTTGCGAATCGATGCAATGGATGCGCATGCGCCCTTTACCCGTGTGGAAAAATGTCCCGGCAGTCTGGTTACAGGTCTGGCCCAGGTCTGCATTGACCTAAATTGTCTAGTCTCGAAGATCTGATCTGGCCCTAGTCTGACACTAATCTGGCCCAGGTCTAACCTTATCTAGACCGTCTGGTCTGGAAGGTCTGGTCTGGAAAGTCTGGTCTGTCCCAGGACTGGTGCTGATCAGCGAGCCAAGAACAAAACAAATCTTAAGTTCCATCAGCAAATTTTTTTTTAATATTTCGAAAAAGTTGCAGGGTGTCTAAAATGATAGAAAATAAGAAATTCACACTATCAAAACAAGACATTTTTTTCTTATCACCTTGACGGTCTGGTTTGATCCAGGTTTGGCGCCGATCAGCGAGCCAAGAACAAAAAAGGTTCTAAGTTCGATCAGCAAATTTTTTTTTGACATATTTCAAAAAAGTTACAGCGTGTTTAAAATGATAGAAAATAAGAAATTCACAATATCAAAACAAGTCTTTTCTGTCTTATCCCATAACTAGCAGCTGATCAGCTCATACCTAGCGGCTGAACAGACGGTCTGGCCTGTGGCTAGGCAGAAAAAACGTTACACTTTTGGCCAGGCCCAGGCTAGGCCATCTGGCCAACGTCAAGACTGGAAACCAGACGGTCTGGTCTGGGACAGGCCAGCGCCAGAACATTTTTCCACACGGGTAGAGATAAGTAACTTTGCCCACAGGCAAAATAAAAATAATCTTAAAAATTCGTATAGAAAAATGGAAAATGGAAGATTGTTTAAGTGGAGTGAATTCATGGAATTCAAGGAATTCACACAATTTAAGAAATTCACGCAAATCAAGGAATTAACGGAATTCAACGAATTCACGGAATTCATGAAATTAGCGGAATACATCGAATTTACGAAATACATGGAATTCATGAAATTCACGGAATTCATGGGGTTCGGGAATTCAAGTAATCGACGGAATTTGCAGTATTCATGGAATTCAAGAATTCTTGGAATTCATTGAGTTTACTGAATTCACGGAATTCATGAAATTCCCGGAATCCAATAAATTCACGGAATTCATTAAAATCACGGAATTCATGGAATTCACGGAATACATGAAATTCGAAGAATTCATGAAAATCACGGAATTCATGGGATTTAAGGAATTCGTGGAACTAACAGAATTCAACGACTTCACAGAATTCGCGGAAGTCATGAAATTCCACGAATTCAACGAATTCACAGAATTCACAGAATACAACGAATTCACAGAATTCAAAGAATTCACAGAATTCACAGAATTAAACGAATTCAAAGAATTGATGGAATTCAGGCAATTCAAGGAATTCAGGTGATTCACGAAATTCATGGAATTCAAGAATTCTTGGAATTCTCGGAATTCATTGAGTTTATGGAATTCACGGAAATCATGAAATTCACGGAATCCAATAAATTCACCGAATTCACGGAATTCGCGGAATTCACGGAATACATGGAATTCGAAGAATTCATGAAAATCACGGAATTCATGGGATTTAAGGAATTCGTGGAACTAACAGAATTCAACGACTTCACAGAATTCGCGGAATTCATGAAATTCCACGAATTCACAGAATTTACAGAATACAACGAATTCACAGAATTCAAAGAATTCACAGAATTAAACGAATTCTAAGAATTGATGGAATTCAGGCAATTCAAGGAATTCAAGTGATTCACGAAATTCAAGAATTCTTGGAATTCTCGGAATTCATTGAGTTTATGGAATTCACGGAAATCATGAAATTCACGGAATCCAATAAATTCACCGAATTCACGGAATTCGTGGAATTCACGGAATACATGGAATTCGAAGAATTCATGGAAATCACGGAATTCATGGGATTAAAGGAATTTGTGAAACTGACAGAATTCAAAGGCTTCACAGAATTCATGAAATTCCACGAATTCAACGAATTCACAGAATTCACAGAATACAACGAATTCAAAGAATTGATGGAATTCAGGCAATTCAAGGAATTCAAGTCATTCACGAAATTCATGGAATTCACGGAATTCATGGAATTCACGGAAATCGCGGAATTCATGTAATTCACGCAATCCACGTAATTCACGTAATTCACGTAATTCATAGAGTTCACGGAATTCATTGAGTTCACGGAATTCATGAAATTCACGGAATTCATGGAATTCGCGGGATTCGTGAAATTCGAGGAATTCAAGTCATTGACGAAATTTACAGTATTCGTGGAATTCAAGAATTCTTGAAATTCAAGAATTCATAGAATTCATTGAGTTTATGGAATTCACGGAATTCATGAAATTCACGGAATCCATGAAATTCACGGAATTCATGGGATTCAAGGATTTCGTGGAATTCAGCGACTTCACAGAATTCGCGGAATTCATTGAATTCAAAGAATTCATGAAATTCACAGAATTCACGGAATTTACAGAATTCAAAGAATTCGCAGAATTTACAGAATTCACAGAATTCGCAGAATTCACAGAATTCAACGAATTCAAGGAATTTATAGAATTCACGGAATTCAAAAATTCAACGAATTCAACGAATTTATGGAATTGACGGAATTCATGGAATTCGCGCAATTCACATAATTCCTAGAATTCACGGAATCCAAGGAACTCGTGGAATTCACGGAATACATGTAATTCCACGATTTGGAAGAATTTAATTAAATCCGCGAATTTCATGAATTCCATGAATAGCAAATGAAAGGTATTCATAAATTTTTAGTCCTCCATATTGGATCTGCTATTTTCAATTTTGTATTTTTGACTTCAGATTCGTTTTCAGTGGCCATCAAAACACCCCGATTAGTAAGTTTAGGACAAATTCGTTAAATTTTTATATTTTATGTCTCATATTACATCCACCATTCTGAATTTTGTAACTCTGACTTTATATTCGTTCTTAGTGACCCCAAAATCCCCGAGTAGTAAATAGTAAATGAAAATAGCAAATCCGTATAATTTTCTCATTTTCAGCTGCCATTTTGAATTTTTTAATTCCGTCTTTAGATTCTTTTGCACTGGCCCCCGAAAACTCCAGAATACCATGTTTAGGACGAATCTAAATAATTTATATATTTTCAGTCCGCCATTTTGAATTTAATAATTATGACTTTAGATTCGTTTTCGGTATCCCGAAAAACTCCAGAATAGCAGGTTTCGTGCAAATCCAAATAATTTTCATATTTTCAGACCGCCATTTTGATTGTTATAATCATGACTTCATATTCGTTTTCAGTGACCCCCAAAACCCGCGAGTGGCAAGTTTCAGGCAAATTCAATTAAATTTTGTATTTTCAGTCTGCCATCTTAGATCCGCCATTTTGGATTTTTGTAATTCTAATTTGAGATTCGTTTTCAGTAACCTCAAAAACATTCAAGTAGCAAGTTTAAAACAAATGCGAATAACTTTTACGTATTCAATCTGCCATATTGGATCCGCAATTTTGAATTTTGAACCTTTTTTTAATCGGCCTGAAAGGCATACATTATATTAACTCCCATTTTGTTCCTATGTTGTCGATCGCAATTTAGGAGATACTCTAATCTCTACTATATCTCATGACATTATATATATATATATGTCCGGAAAGTGACCAGAAGTGAGTAAATTTTATGTTTGAACAAACAATATAATACGTGCGCTTATGGCGCTCGCAAACTTTAGATGCGTTTATCTCGAAAAGTGGATTTTAAAAGTTCCAACTTCAAAAATGCGATCATAGAATTCCAGGTGTTATTGGTTTTAGCAATGAGGAATTTACCTCGCCCTAAAATATTGTTGATATTTTTGCTAGCTACTTCAAAAGTGTCTATAGAGATTCATCTGTTACTTCATATATTTTTGATAGGCAACATAAACGTTTACTTGGAGATAATATTAAAATATCGAATTTTACTGTCGCTAAAGCAATAAAGAAGCTACCAAATAAACAGACTGCTGGACTGGATATGTTACCATCGTTTGTAATCAGGGACTGTGAATTTATTTTTACTCCCGTATTAACAACTACATATTTCCAACTTAGCATTGGAACATGGTAAATTTCCGTATGAATGGAAAAAGGCCAGGGTTTGTCTGGTGTTTAAAAAGGCCTTACATCAGAAGCATCAGACTATAGACCTATTGCGATCCTGAATAACTTTTCTAAAATTTTTCAAAATATGTCTTCATGAAATTATCTTTAGGATTAATGCGTGTAAGATATCGACAAATCAACATGGCTTTATTCCACGAAAATCTACCTCTTCCAATTTGCTAATTTTTACTCAGAAAATCAAGGATTTACTTCTTGACTATGATCAGGTGGATGTTATTTTTACTGATATCTCTGAATCATTTGATAAAGTCGACCACAATATTCTAATAGAGAAAATGTATAACATAAGTATTCCGCACAAACTCTTACTTCTCACCAAATCATATCTGGCAAACAGATATCATGTTGTACCATATGCTGGACATTCTTCTCAGCCATTTGTGCCATTGTCTGGAGTACCTCAAGGATCAACTTTGGGTAAAATTAATTTTTATAATATTTATGAATGATGTATCGCTTATCTTGGAATGTTACCATCTGCTATATGCAGATGATGTAAATAATTTTTTGCCAATTGCGAATCTAAATTCTTGTATGAATCTCCAAGCTAATCTCAATGTTTTTAACAATTGGTGTAAAATGCATAAATTGAGTTTAAATCCATCAAAATGCAAGATACTATCTTTCTCAAACAAAAATGTAGTTTTGCACCACAGGTACTCTATTGATGGCATGGAACTTGAAAGAGCTCAAGTGTACAGTGATCTAGGAATTCTCTTTGATAGTAGACTGACCTTTCAGTACTAAATAAGCGAAATAGTAGCTAGTGCGAATAAAACTCTTGGTTTTTTAATGAGGGCATGTACACATTTTAAAACGATAACTCCGTTAATGAGGCTCTTTTGTTCATTGGTGAGATCGAAGCTTGAATATGCGTCTGTCGTCTGGGCACCACAAAGAATTAATCAAATAAATTCAATTGAGAGATGCCGAAGGCGATTTTTAAAGTATTCAGCATGGAAAGAGGATAGTGTCTAACCTCCACGTGGGTCTGATCACCAGGCCCTACGTAAGAGATTTCAGGTTTGGTCACATGAAGACAGACGCACAGTTCCAAGTATTGTAACAATCGCCGAAATACTGTACTAGAGATTCGATGATGTTTTACCTTAAGAAGAACCAGCCTCGTAACTCTCCGCTTTTTAACATGTGCAGTAATACTAATATGCTTGTTCTTGAATCAGTCAACAATAATGTTGATCTTTTCTTTATGTCACTTGAAGAATTCACTAGTGCTGTTCATAAATTTATTGTAAGCACGCACACACTATAAAAGTTTGTAAAAGCCTGCCTGCGTGCTCACGCTTAAACCGTATGTATAGGTACATTTTGTAGTCCCATCATTGGTTCTCTGAACTGTTGGGCTTACTGATTTTCAAATAAATGAAAGTGCCCTGGTGACTCGTTTTTCAACCTAGAGTATTCCTCCTGGGCCTATAATGCCGGGAATGCATCCGGCTATATATTTCTATACGTAACTCAATACCGACAAAGTGGGCCCTTTCCTTACTAATCGTATCATATTATTATAAAATTAATTCTAATAAATCCAAATTCGGATTATTCTTGCAGAGGAACCGTCGGATCTTCACATCCGAAAAAAACCACTACTCAGCATATTCCTGCCTCAAAATAGAGGGGTAACGATTCAACATCCTCGTCACCTTGTCAATATTTTCAAAGATGAAGTTAGTCACTGTGTGGGTAATATATTACTGCCTAATATTATAATTGCTCCTGCTTCATGCTTCGAAGAAACTGGAACTTACTTCGTTTTATCTGGATCAACACAAAGAAATCTTGGAATGCGACACAGTGTTCGAATGATAATTCCTCACCAAAACTTTAATCCATTGTCATATGATTTTGATCTTTCCTTGGTTAAAATTGATCCGCCCATCGGTCGGACTAATCAACCAATTAAACGGACTGAAAAACCACTTCCCGTACATAGTCCTGGCTATATGACTGGATGGGGCTGCGGCGTAACAGGCCCAAAGTAAGTTATTATAAACTATTTTGTTACTGTTTTATAAAAAGACATATTCTTAAATTTCTTCTCTATCACTGAGAAAAAAAATTAGGTTACGATGACAAAATAATTTTGTTGGACAGTTTTTATTCGTTTTACAAACAGCTTGAGATTACTGAAAAATTGGTCGTGTAACAAAACAATTTATTTGGCTCAAACAACAATTTTTCTCAAGTACCATTTTGAATTTGAATTGCCATTTTTGATTATCAATCCCCCCTACCGAAATTTGTTTGTTTCCGGGAAAAATGAATTTTCTTTTTTTCGAATCGGTCAACATTAAGCCGTGTCCTGGGCTTTTGAAATTACCGTGGGGTTTTTAATGGGAAAAACTTGGTTTTCGGATAAATGAAAAAATACGATATTTAAAAAAAAAATCAGCATTGATTGCTTTGATCAAATAATTGACAAGTTTTCGAGTATTTTCAAGCTAGACTTACATTGTTTAAATAAATTATTATTTGTATCGTTTCTTCCCAAAAAATCATGAAAAGTCAGTATTTTCTGGAATCAGCGACACAATAAACGAACATTAAGAGTGATATTTTTTGTTTCGGTTCTTTGGAAAATTTTATAACAATTTTTATTTGTTTGAACAATTGCTTTCCCTTAGAAACAGTGAAAAGTTATTATATTCTGAAATTAATTCCGCAGTATTGTGGAATACAGTTTGCAAATATTTAAGCAATTAAAATCACTTGCTTCTTTTTATAGGAAAGATGGAGACAATTTTAGGTTCTTGGAATCTCGCTTACCCCGAAAGGGATTTGACTAATTGGTATAACAATAATAATTATAATAACATGAGCCTAGGGGAAATCAATTCCGTTGTGGAGAATGATCAGTGTAAAATCTACTGAAATTTCTCATTCTCCATCACTCAACGTATCAAAACTATAAAGCTTGATATTGTCCTCCAAGATCTGAAGACCAAGATCGTTCACGTGATTGTTTTCACGATTTTCAGGGAGAAAATTTTTTTTTAAATAAATAGTAATTGTTTGAACGAATGTTGTTTAAACAAAAATTCATGTTGAAAAAATTCCAAAAAAACACTCAATAAATAAAATAAATCAATCTTGGTGAATTCTTTAAAATCTTTGAAAACCCTACAAAATTCTTTGAGATCTCTTGAAATTTTTTAAATCTCTTGAAATGCTTTGAAATCCTTTAAACTATTTTTAAGTTGCTAAAAATTCCTTTAACTTTTTTTAATTTCATTAATTTATGAAAGTTTCCTCGAAATCTCTTAAAATCGAGCTGAAAATCTTTAGAAACCCTTTACAAATCCCTTGAAATTTTCCAAATCACTTGAAATTCTGTGGAATCTCTTAAAATGGCCCAAAATCTATAAAATCTTTTAAAATCACCTTTAATCCTTTAATTTAATTCTTTGATCATTACTTATTTCTATACTGAGTTTCTTATACTGATTTTTTATACTGAAATTTCCCTTCATCAAAACCCATATTGCTACTTCAACAAATTAAATGTATTGCTTTTATAAAAATGTGGTTCATTCTACAAAATATATTTGTTCAACCAAGAAAAATGTTTTGTTTTGCCCACAACAAACTTTTGTTGAGCGCACCAAACTTTTTGGTTGGAACAACCAAACACTCCAACAAAATGAGTTGGTTGATTTAAACAAACGAAAACAGGCGATATATTTTCTGGATAAAGAGCGTGGTCAATGAAATTGGGAGTGGTTGAGAGGCATAATCAGTGGGCGTAACTTCCATTGAGAGCGTCAAATAAAAGGGGTCGTAGAGAGAATGGATAAAGATCGTGGCAAATGAAATCGGGCGTGGTTAAGAGGCATAATCAGTGACCGTGACTTTTATTCATGACCGTGGCCAAATAAAAGAGGTGGTAGAGAGCATGAATAAAGACCGTGGGCAATGAAATTGTACCTGGGCGGTACCCATGGGCGAAACCAATAAAAAGGGGGTATATTTGATGATTGAAGAGCGTGGTCCATGAAATTGGGCGTGGTTGGGAGGCATTATCAGTGGGCGTGACTTTCATTGATGAGAACGTCAAATAAAAGGGGTCGTAGAGAGGATGGATAAAGATCGTGGCAAATGAAATTGGGCGTGGATAAGAGGCGTGGTGGCATCTGTAAACGTGCCAACGAAAAAGGGGGATATATTTTATGGATAAAAAGTTTCGTCAATGAAATGACGCATGGTCGTGAGGCATGCTCAGTAGGCGTATCTTTCTTTGATGAAAGTAGCAAAAATAAAGGGGGTAGTAAAGAGTATGTATAAAGAGCGTGGGCAATGAAACTAGGCGTGGTTGAGAGGCGTGGGCGGCATCCATGGGCTTCCAAAAATAAAAGTCGATATATTTTATTGTTAAAAACGTCGTCAATGAAACTGGGCGTGGTTAAGATGCACGATCAGTGGGCGCGACGTTCATTGATGGGAGTGTCCAAATAAAAGGGACAGTAAAGAATATAATGAACGAGCATGGACAACGAAAGTGGGTGCGATGAAGAGGCGTGGGCGGCATCCATGGACATGCCAACAAAAAGGGTTGATATATTTCATAGATAAAAAACGTGGTCAATGAAATTAGGCGTGCCGAAAGGTAGGTTCAGTGGGCGCGACTAAAAAGGCCCTGAATAATGGACGTGGGCTACCAGGGTGTCTAACTGACTGGGAAATCGAAAAATGGCCGAGAATGTGATTCCGTGACCGGGAGTTTTCTCTCAGAAGAAACTACTATGAGTTGGAACATAGGGAACTTTTCAAAAGAATTATAATTCTAAGTTTCGGCATAGAATTTCAGAGGAGAAATATAATTTTGAATTTCAGACAGGGAATTCCCATAAATAATTATAATTTTTACTTTGGGATTGCAAATTTTAGTACAGAATTTTAATTTTGACGTTTGAACAGGGAATTTCATAAAAAGTTATAACTTTCATTTTTCGTCCACTGCATCAGAGCAGAGAATTCCCAAAAAGAATTATAAGTTAGATTTTGAGACAGGGAATTTTCGTAATGAATTATAAAAATCTTGACTTTTGAACAGAGAATTTTGGGCAATCATTTTAATTCTAATGTAGAAGCCATGAATTGAAAAAATCCCGATTCAAATTCAGGATCATAATTCTTTTCCTAAATTCCCTGTTCCTGCTCACAAATCTTCGAAATCGTTTTAAATAATTCAAACCTTCTCAACTTTTCCAAATTGACGAGAAAAATGAATAATTGACCAGAAGAGCACCGGTCAACGGAAGAGAGGTTTGGTCAGTGGGAATGGCTTTAATCGATGGGAGTGGTCAATTAAAAGCGGTAGTGGAAAGTGGGGACAAGGAGTGTGGTTAAAAAAAATTGGGCGTGGTTGCGAGGGGTGGTCAGTTGGCGTATCGAGTCAGTGGCCAATTGAGAGGGATGGTAGAGAGTGTGGGTGGAAATCGTAGTAAATAAAATTGGGCGTGGTTGTGAGGCCTGGTCAGTGGGCCGGGCTTTTATCGATGTACGAGGCCAAGTATAAGGGATCGTAGAGCTAAAGAGCGTATTTAATATAAATTGACCGTGATCAGTAGGCGTGCCTTTATCTATAAAAATAGCCAAATAAAAGAAGTTTTAAAGAGTGTGAGTTATAGTCGTGATGATTGATGAGACCAAATGTAAGGGATTGTAGGGCGTATAGCTAAAGATTGTGGTCAACGAAATTGGGCGTGGTCAAGGGCCATGAGTTACAGGCGTTTTCATTAAAATAATTGAATTAAAAATACTTACCTTTTCTTTTTCAGTGGCGTGAAAATCATTAATAATGAATTACAAATAATTGAAATCGGCACGATTCAATATTTTCAATGTCAACGATACTACAAACTCTATGGCGAACACGTTACTCTTACTATGCATCATTTTTGCACCTACGATCCGAGTAAACACAAGCGCGGTTGCGAGGGTGGCACCCCATTCATTAAAAATGGGTTATTAGCTGGTATCATGCCTTATCGGGAACGTTCTGTAACCCAGGAAAATCCACAAGTTTTCCTGGATTTGGGTCATCCTGATATCAAAGAATGGATCGACCTTATCTTGAGGTGAGCTTACTGTATTTTTTAAATTGTATTCAATAAATGAATTTTATGATTTTATATATAATATGGGTGAATTGATTCAAAATTATTTTTGTTTTAGAGAATTCGTACCTGTAGGCAAGTGACGTGGAAAGTATCGCCATTTCCAGCTCATTTTTGTTGTACATAAATTTGTTTATTTTCATTTATCCAAAGAAGTTTTTTGCAAATGATATCAAAAGCGAGGCGAGAGCTTTCATTAAACTTGTGTGCCACTGAGATGGGCTGATATATTTTTTTACAGCATGAATCAGGGAATTATTAGAGATTTGAATTTTGTGATCAAGCGAACAATTTTAATTTTTCCTATAGCCAAAAAATCACTGCTCGATCTTTGGGAATTATATTTTCGCTCTGGGAAATATTTTTTTAACTTGATTATGTCACACTGAAAATAAACGAACTTTATGTTTTTTTATTCGTCTACTTATTTTATTTGTTAACTTCCTGTCCACATATGTGTATATATTATTGAATGAATGATAGCATCCCGTGGAGAAATTGCCCAATTTGATCCTGATTCCCGATGTGGCCCTGGTAGGGTTTGCCCAATGTGGCCCTGATCATGGCTACTGTTGTGGTCCTGGTCGGGGCCACATCGG
>CAKNYM010004480.1:0-14761 GCA_932195095.1 Andricus curvator | reverse complement strand
CAAATTTTACACAAATCTAATACCTTCTCTAGATGAGAATGTAAAAAAAGTTTTCTGTGCATACTTATCTCAGGTTTGTCTGGTTACATATACGATTTGTTTATAAATTTGAGTTATTCAGAAAATTTATTATTATTTCAGTTCTTTTTGTGCTAAGATTTATTGTCAGAACTTGTACTTGGGTTTTGGGGACATAATTTCATTCTCATCCTTTGGAAAAGAACTTCCTCAGGGCCATTTATCGGTCTAGCTTCTCGAGGACCATGCTCAGTATGAGCAATTATTATATGAAGGTAGTCAGAATGCCAGATTATTTGACCCACATCAAATTCATTTCCATTTTGGATCGCGTTGATATCCTCTACTAGTACTGGTTCAACCGGTCTTCCTGTAAAAAATAATATATCGATTTTCATTATAGGACTAGAAACAAGCAGGCGCGCCACGAGCGCAATTTTTTTGTTGCCGCTCGCAATTTTTAGATCAAAATATAGAAATAGTTTTCATACTAATGTTTGTATTTTAGAGTCCCTACTACCTGCAATAAAAGAAAAACGAGATGTATTTTTGGATGAAAATTGAAATTATACAAACAAACCGTTGTGTTTTGGCGAAAAAATAAAGTTTCTGATAAAAAACAGTTCTAATAATCTATTATATAATTATAAATATTTTATATGAAAATTAGGTATGAATTATGATAAATTTCTTTATGATTGTAACTTTAATGGAGAGGCGGAATTCTATAATCGCATATACATTTTTCTCACTGAACGACGTTGGCCGGTGGAAAGTTTTAAACTATTTATTATTTATTATTATAAATTAGATATTCTTATATAAAAGTTAATTATGTATCCTTTTTTTATTTAAAAAAAGTTGTATCTTTTGCTAATTCTCGTAATTTCTTGATGAAATTCACGGGAAATATGCTTCACTACTCATATTACTACCATTATACGCGCGAGCCAAGTTTTGTACTCATTTTTGTAATGAACCCAAGTTTCGAATAATTATTCATTCGTTAAAAGTTTTTGAAAACTGAAATTTCCGCTGAAATAAGGTTCTGAAGGAATTCATTCAGCGAACTCACGTGACTTATAATTATTTCATTTACTAACAGTAAAGAGTAAGACGCCATTTGAAGATTTAAAGTGCAGGACTTAATAAACTTAATGAATCTGGAAGTGAATATCAATAATAATTATTATAATTAAAAATCAAAATACTAAGGTCTTTAAATAAACAGTAGATGAATTCTAGATATCTAGATATCCTACTACAACTCCCTTCCTCACCGAGTGAGTCACTCTCACTCCGAATGGGATATGGCCTAATGGTGTTATAATAATAACAATAATATGTCGTTCAAAAGTAATCTCTTAGGTGTAAAATGGAAATCTGAAAAAATTCAGGGAATCGCATAAATGGCGCAGCTCACAGTGGGCTCAAGTGAAACATTTCGTGGAAAAATCAAGGAACTTTTGATAGGAACGGCCTGAAAGAATAAATGTTTTTCGGCTCAATATATGAATAATTACACAATAGAGAAAACATTTAAAAAGCTTTATAAACATATTTTTGACCCTGAAAATCCAGATTGAATTTTACATTTTCTGACAAAAATTGTATTACTAAATACCTTGGGTGCTCAAATATTGTATTTGATATGCTAAACATATTTTTCGTTAGATTTTGTCATGCCGAATCCGAATTCGGACTTTCAATTAGCCGAAGACTTCCTGTTTCCGAGAAAAATGCAATTGAATTTTCTATTTTAAACCTTCATGGCATGAATGATTTCCACCTATGTAAATTTGACTTGCTGATTCCGATTCGGAATTTTGCTGATTTCGAGTCCAAAGCCAAATGTCGAAATACAAGATAGAAACTCCAATATGGCGGACTAAAGTTGTAAAAATAAAGCAGATTAGATTAAAAAGTGCTACTCGCTGGTTTTTCAGGTTGGTGATTTCCAATCTGAAGTCTAAGTACAAAATTTTTTAGTTTCGCATCCAAGGCAGACCAGTATGATCGGTTTTATGTAAAAATGTACGTTATAAATTTGAACACCTACGCTGAACCTGATATTTATCCAAGGATAAACAAAGGTTTTTATAAGTAGTGGGTAATTATTTCTTTTATTTTTTTCAGGACCAAACATGTATATTAAAAGACATACATTTTTCTGAGCAAATTTTTTTCTTAGCCCCTTTACAAGAAATGTTAAATAAATCTTCGGAGCGATTTTGTGATACACGACTTGCGTCATTCAGGACTAATGATGGCATTATACTCATCAAGCCAGAAAAAATCCACATCAAAAGCATATAATTGCAAAATCGAGACTTTGCTTGATATAACATTTTTCAGAATTAACAGTATGGGATCCAACTTTTTAAATATTTAAATTTAGATCTCAGATTTAAAATCGGAGACCTGAAAAACCCCCGTGTAGCACTTTCTGATCAAACATTGAAATGGACCCTCCATCTTGTATTCTGATATTTTGACTTTGGATTCAAAATCAGCAACCCGAAAAACCACCATACAGTAAATTTCGATCATATCGGATCGGTTCCCCAATTTTAGTACACCGTATTGGATCCGCCATTTTTGATAAATTAGAGCTTGGAGTCTGCTCTTTAACACGAGACTAAGAACATAGTACAATATTCACCTGTTCTCGAATAGTAATGAAGAAAGTTAGAGCGTCTTCATGAAAAAATATATTCGTTAGTGGCAGTCGAATGGCGAATTAAAATTTTTAGTTAACTTGCGGAAAACAACGGATCTCGTTTTAAAGAGGATATTTTGAACTTTAATTTAGGTATTCTCTGATTTTTTTTCATTTTTTCCCTGCAGCGTGCAGAAAGTGGAATTTGATAATCGAAAATTTGTTACCAACGATTACGTTGATTAAACCATTGCTTTAGGAAGATGTTTAACATGCGGAATAATTTAATCAGTACACAACATAAATCTCAATAAATATATATTTTTATTGAAACATTCAAATAATTTTTGCCTGATATTTTTCTGAAAATTTTAATGATTATTATTCTTTCAACCTAATTAAAAGAAAAATTATTGCCAGTTGACGAAGAATCGAACTTTTGAGAGGGGAGAAAAGAACCGAACACTATGGAAGAACAGCAGGGTCTACGGCTTAATGTCCCTGTTTATTAAATATTTGAAAGTACATTTTAAAAAACATAGAAACTTAAAACGGTAAAATTGTTCCAAAACCATTATACGAAGATGGTTTAAAAAGAAATATATTCCGTAAAAAACAGTTTTAAAAACAGTTACTCAAGGAAGTCAGTTGGTGTAACAAAATTGCACAAAAGGAATTAAAATGAGAGAAATATTTTTCTAAATAACATTGTAAGACGGCTTATCAGAGACAGATATATGGCAATCGAAAAAAGAGGGAAGAAGAAAAGAAGCAGACATTCAAACCATCTCGCACTTATTTCTTTATTATTTATCCGGCTTTTTCATACTACGAGTATCCAGCATGTTTCGAGGCCTTTTAGGCGTCCTCATCAGAGAAATTTTAATAGGAAACTATTATAATATTAAAATATCATAATATAATATTTGTATGTTACGGTAATATTAATTACAAAGCAGAATTGAATTTGAAGTTAATTATTGAAGAAATCTTAACATTTATTTATCTTTAATATTTCTAAATGCAGTTGTTGTCGACCAAAGCCGAGAATACGATCACGAATATAGCTCTTTTTTTGAAGGCTTGGAGAAAGATGTCAGGCCTCGTTTGTGTAACTAAGCAGCATTATGTCTGCTGAGATACGTCATTCCCGCGTGCATGGGACACCCAGATAGTATGTGTTCTAGGTACTCAGCGTGTGCATGACACTCTCTGAGAGTAATGCACTTTCCTCACTTCTGATTTTAAAATTCAGGCTAAGGGTCTCGGCCGCTTGCTCCGCGGCTTTGTAAAGGAATGCTCCTTCGCCAACCATCTCGTGGTTCCTCACCATTTTTTGGAGAGGATCTTTGCCATTCGCAACGATGTAAGCTGTACTTAGAACAATTCGGTTATGAAGACACTGGAGATTCAGGAGTCCGCGTCCACCTTGACGGCGTGAAATGTATAATCGCGAAACAGACGAATTGAATGCAAGCTTTTATGCATATGCATGATCTTACGTGTGGTGATATCAAGGGTCTTTAGCTGGTTCTTTGTCCATTGAACCACCCCAAACGAGTAGAGTAGACTAGTGTTACGTCCTGAATGCTGCTTTGCAGCACGCCCAGGTATTTATAGGTCTCTCCAGTGTTAAGATGTCTTATAACTCTTATATCCACAAGCTCCGGGTCCTTCGGAACGCCAATAATATTTCCTTTCTTCAGATGAATTTGGACACACTTTTCCAATTTAAAGTCCATCTCAATCTTCCTGTGTACATCTTGACGATATTTATAGCAGTTTAAAGTTTGCTTTCACCAGAGGCATAGATCTTAAGGTCAACCATATGAAACACGTGACTAACTTCATGCTCGCTATCATAAGTGTCGCCACAGAGATATCTAGAAGAACTTCGTAGTGCCAGAGATAGAGGCAGATGTGTGATGCAAAAAAGCAAAGGGCTCATGGTATCGCCGTGAAAGACGCTCCTCTGGAAGGTGACGTTGTTTTTTGTCACACAATCATTTCCAGATGAAATGGGAAATCCAGTTTTCCAAAGGGGCATCAATCTGGCTGTGCATCTCGCTATATGTGGATGCACCTTCAAGCTTTCCAGCGAATAGATGATAAGTCTGTGAGAGGTTGAATCGAAAGCTTTCCGGTAGTCAACACAGGCCATTGTCAGGACTCGCTGATGGGCTGCAGCGTGTTTACAGATGCACCTGCCAATTAGCAGGTTCTCTCGACAGCCTGCTACATCTTTTTTTCGAGCCATGTTGTTCGTACATCTCTCGCCACACAGGGTGAATTCTTTGAACAATCTTGTTGTTTAGGACAGCTCTAAAGATCTTATACAGTGTGTTCAAACAAGTAATCGGCCTGTAATTCGCTGGGTCAGAAAAGTTGTCTTTTTTCGGTAGGAGTAAAGTGCTTCCTAACACCAGCCACTGCAGAATGGGCCTTTGCGACTTTAAAAATCGTGTGTAAAAGTAAAATTCTTCTACCAGAAGTTCCTGATGCAAGCTGGTCCTGCAGCGAAAAAGTTCTTCGTGCCGCCAAGCGTTTTTTTTATTCAGTCTTCCCCATCCAACCATCTTGTTCAGTTGATGCAAGCGTCTTTCGGTATTTTGATCCATCGTCGGTTTTAACCTTCGATTTGAATCAGCTAAAGCTCTCGCAGCACCATAAACTGAGCAATTGATGGTCAGAAGGTGCCTGCTTTCCGCGGTTGGTCTTAATTTCGCTTCTTCATCTTCGTCTGCAGTTTGATCAAGCAGCAGTTGGGGAAGCGCTCCGCGTACATATCCATCTTTGCGAAGGTAGTGGGCTTGATTTCGCAAAGACTGATGCGAAACGTGCTGAAGCTTTGTGTCTTTTTGGCACCACAGAGTGTATATACGCGCCATAAAGCCTCCTTGAACAGGAATAATGCTGGCATCGTAGCAGCCTAGCAAGTCATCCTTGAGTTGATCCGTCCACTTAATGTGGGCGTTTCGCCGGTTCGGTGTCGTATTTCCATCTAAATTATTTTCAGCACCCCGAACTGTAGGATGATCGCTATTGTTTACCGACCCATTGTAGGGTGCTCTGCACGTTCGATCGTTTCGAACCGCACCTACAACTTTTTGGTGTTTTGGTGGTGTCGTTGTTGTTCCCACGAGCAGCTAAGGAAAGGGTTCATTCATCCTTGTAGAGCCCAGCCTGCAAGGATAAGCCTGCATACTCTAAAAGGTCGCCCGGTATCCCAGAGCATATATATATACATACTGGGTGTTTTTTTGAACTTGAGACTAAATTACTAAAAATTACTAAATATCTTTTAACGATTTAAACTCCGTAAATTCCTTGAATTCCATGATTTCCTTGAAGTCCGTGAATTTCATGAATTCCTTTAATTTAATGGATTCCCTGATTTTTATCAATTCCGTGAATTCTTTAAATTCTATGCATTCCTTGAATTTTGTGAATTCCGTAAATTCACTGAATTTCTTGAATTCCGTGAACTCAATGAATTCCTTGAATTCCGTGAATTCCATGAATTTTGTGAATTTTGTGAATTCCATGGTTTCCTAGAATTTCGTGAATTCCGTCAATACCGTGAATTCCATGAATTCCTTTAATTCCATGACTTCCTTGAATTACATCAATTCCTTCAATTTCATAATTTCCTCGAAATCAGTGAATTCTATGAATTCCTATCATTAAATTCCTTGAATGCCGTGAATTCAGTGAATTCTATGAATTCAATAAATTCCTCGAATTGCGTGAATTCAACGTGACAATTCTTATGGATTTATTCCGCATGGAAAAATTCCGTGCCCCGCCCTGAGCAGTTTCACTTCAAATATTCCTGATAATTTTATACGACTGGCAAAGTAAATAACTAATACAATTTTTTGCCTGAAGATAACTTGTAATACAATTTGACCTTATGCATAGCATAAATTGTGTATGTAATCACAAAGTCATCTCCATCTAACGCCATTAAGGTCGTCGCGAACTTTTCAATCTAGAATCCATGACCAAATTGTTCTGAGTATAGCTCACATCGTTGCAAATGACAAAGACCCTCTCCTAAAAATGGTCAGAAACCACGAGATGATTAGCGAAGGTGCGTTCCTTCACAAACCAGCGGAGGAGGTGGCCGCGATCTTCAGCCTGAATTTCAACATCCGAAGTGAGGAAAGTGCATTACTTCATCGGTATGCCTCACTTCTAATTTTCAGTCTGTTGTTCTGGTTTTTGTTTCGATTCCTTTGGAATCGGATCGTAATTGTGCAAGGATGGCTCCGAGGGAATAATCCCGAAGCGTAAGCATAAAAACCGTGTCGGAGGCAACTGGGTGAGGTGTTATAAACGGTGACTGTGGGACACAAGGAGATCTCTCTTTGTGGGACACCAGGAGACCTTTTCTTTGTATCCTCTACAAAGGCAAAGGAATTCTTTCTCCAGCTGTCCGTGGGAACAATAAGGACACCACCAAACAATCCAAAAGTTTTAGATGCGGTTCGAAACGATCGAACACGCAGAACACCTGACAATGTGTCGGCAAACAGAACTGATCACCCTAGAGTTTGGGGTGCTGAATACAATTGAGCTGAAAACATGACGACAAACCGGCAAAACGCCCACATTGAGTGGATGAATCAACTCTATGATGACTTGCTGAACTGCTACGATGCCAGAATTATCCCTGCTCGCGGAGGCTTTATAACTTTATGGAGGGATGATCGCCATTTCAGGACATATAGGGTCATTAAAGTCCTGGTTCTTCAGAAGCCCCAAGCTCTGGATGAAATGTATTCCCCTTTCGTGAGGATATTTCGGAAGAGTTCGACCTCTGGATCATCAATTGTTCAGTATATGGTGCTGCGAAAGCAGCACATAACATCTGGTAGACCATTTACGGTAAGGATTCATAAGTTCGCCCAAGAACTGAGGATCTACTATTACACACTGAGCAAGTCAAAGCTGCTGACAATCAAGCAGCATATTGTTTACAGGATACAAGTGTTATCTGACGCAAGGAGAAGAACACAGAATAGGCAGAAATGGATCAGGGAGAATTAACAGTTTTCTGTTGACCCTTCGCGCCTCTTCAGTTCAGTTCAGAAAGGCGACTTGTCCAACCCAGAGACAGTGCTCCAAATTTGGAATCTTTTTGTATTGCGCATGCATCGCGTCAATAACTGGATTGGTTAACTTTGGCGCGTATATTTGAAATTATTAATTGTGTACCGTTTTTGTTTATGATTGTTAACTACAAATAATAATTGTAAAGGGCATAAAGATATCAAAAATTATTCTAAATTCATATTTCTACTAAAAAAGTTATTCCTTTCTTCAAATTGAAAATCGATTATTTATTTTCAGAAATTAAAAATTAAATATTAATTTTACTTTCCACTTTATAAGTCTTATTTTGTGACCAAAGTATTAGTTTGAATGATTTTAGAAATATTATTTGTTGCACACAATTTTCTTGTACATTCAGTCATTTTAAATAAGCGCCCCAACTGTAGCCTATCCAGCTGTTGACGCGACGCATGCGCAATACAAAAGGGTCCCAAGATTGGGAGCAATGCCGAAACAATTACAGGCCAATAACTTGTTTGAACACGCTGTATAAGATCTTTACAGCTGTCTTAAATACCTCCGCAACAACACTAATCATCGCGAGCATGAGGTCACTTAGGTTTTTTTTTTGACGACCTGAATATCTATGCTTCTGGTAAATGCAAACTTCAGAGTGCTTCAAATATCGTCAAGAAGTACACAGGAGAGATTGGTATGGAGTTTGGATTGGACAAGTGAGCCAAGAATAAACTAAAGAAGGGAAAGATTACTGGTGTTCCCGAGGACCCTGAACTTGTGGATATGAGTTTCATTAGAGACCTTGACACGTTAGAGACCTATAGATCCCTGGCGTGGGCGTGCCTCAAAGCCGCATTCAGGACGTAACATCAGTGAAGGAGTCTCTCAGAAGCAGATACAGGCATCTTCTTCGACAGATTTTATCTTTGAATCTGTCGGCATTGAACAAGGTATCTGCGTCTAAAATTTTTGCCGTACCGGTTCTACTCAAGTCATGTGGGGTGGTTCAGTGGACGAAGAACGAGCTTACGGCCATGATATCGCCACGCACAAGACTAAGCGTATGCATAAGCCGCGAAACAGGTGGCCCAGTCCCTTGACCTGACATTCAACATTAGAAATGAGGAGAGTACATTACTTTATCTAGATTTCTCACTTCTAAAAGCTTCTGCTTTCCTCAGATCATCAGGACTTAATTTTGGTACAGAGGGTTTCATTTGCGCATGCTATTACGGTTCCATTTTCACGTAAGTATACCGTGACCCCATTTTCCGTCAAGAAGTTCTTAGCGATAGGTGCACAGCGTGTCATACTCCGGCCGACTCGTTTCCGGGTCTGGCCGACTACTAGGGATGGCCAAGTCGATTCCGATTCCTTCGAAGAATCGATTCTTGGCGTCGATTCTCCGGAATCGATTCTTGGTTCTGGGGAATCGATTCCAGGAATCGATTCTTCGTCGGAATCGACATCGATTCCGATCACAGAGTTAAGAGAAAATAAATTTTCGTTTTCCTAAAGGTTATCTGTGATTGGTTACTGGCGTGTTTCGGTTATTTCATTGGAGGTCTTTTCCGTTGGATGGATTTCTGCCTTCGTATCGACTTTCTCAATTTTCAAATGGGTCGTCGGATAAGTTTGTCTCTGTCTTCATAAACTTGCGTTGCATGAAATTGAAATTTATATTTATTGCATTGTTTTTAATTTTTACAACAAACCTCTCCAAAAATCCTTTAAAATTTTTAATTTACGCGGTCTTTTTGAGGAGGGGGAGTGGGGCAATATTGGAATAGGAATCGAAGAATTGGAATCGAAGAATCGATTCCTGCCTTTGATTCTTCGATTCCTCGGAATCGACGCATCTGGCGGAATCGAGGAATCGAAGAATCGATTCTCACCGAGCGTTACCCATCCCTACCGACTACAACATCACTGACAAGGAAAAACAATGGGAACAGTGGTATTAATACCTTAGAATGGAGCTGCAACGACTGTACTCAAAATAGTTAGTTAAAGTGATTGTCCTTGTGGTCTGTGCTCTTGGAGGTGAAAAGCTATCACAAAAAGTGAATTACGGATCGATATTGTTCTTTTTCCATTATATCGAAAAACGCCAAACACATTTAATATAAATGGCTTTCAAGTCAAAAGTAATCCATGAATAAATTTAAACTTTTGCATGACGTCGTTTGAAAGATAATGGTACACGATGATAAGGCCAACTTTCCTCAACAACGTCACCTGTCTTCAAACACGGGTACTTATTGATCCACCCTCGTATATAATGCCCGGCACGGGACAGGTGAATTATATAATTTTTATTTTGAATATGATGATACAGTTAAAGAAGGGCTTATTAAATTAAAGAGTACTTACAGAATTCAACACACATTTACTCGCTATTTATGACAACATGGCATACTGGAATTACATTTTGATTGACACTGAACTTTGTTTTTTACGCATAAATACTCATTGGTAGCTACGATAGCGCCACCAATTTGGGACTACTGGGAAGAAATTTGAATTTCAATTCAATCTTAACGAAAAATCTCATAGTAAATAATTAATTTTGAACCGAAGATTAACATTTGTGACGTGTCAGATGGTGCTATTGTGAAAGACACAGAGGTATTCTACAGGCGTATAGTATTGTCAATTTTCAATTTATAATTTTTGTCAGAACTTGATATTTCTTTCTCAATGTAAGCTTATTAGATTTTAGAGAGATTCGTGAAAGGAGATTTTTCAAACATTATTCTAACCATTTTTTATTTAACAAAAAAGATAATTTTTCAAAAATTCTCATTTTTCAAGATTTTCAGATTTATGAAAAAGGCCTTGAATTAGTGCAAGAATAGGTTTGTCTGAATGTATACCTGCACGTCTCGACAGCGTGAGCGGAGAACGTGTATTCTCTTGAAATAGATTTTGTTAAATAAAACATAATTTGAAATTTCCATAGAGCAATTCAAAATGAGTTTCAGAAGAAATTCTTGTAATTAAAATAAATAGTTATGTATGATAAAATCCACAAAAACGAACAACATGAATTGTATTTATTACATTTTTTGTGAAGTGCGGCTAACCGGTGCGCGGCCCTGATGCAAGCGCAGTGGTTTATGGAGCTAACATTGGCATCACTGTCTCAAACATGAATTACTGTTACCCTGTATAACATGAAAAAAATTCCAAGCTGACTATAATGCTTTTATGACACTTTTTTCAAATCTTTTTTCGTACTAAAATTTAGAGAAAAAAGGATAAATTTCTTAAATGGAAAGTATTCGTCACACAAAATTTGCTCTAGAAGCGCTGTGAATATAAAGATGGGATCACCCGCAGTTCTTGAGAAATAATCAAAAATATATTAAAAATGTAATCATGATTTTTTTGCGATTTAAAAGAAATAAAAATTGTTCACAATACATGAGATACTACTTACAACTGATAATAAGATGATTATATAAATTATTCAAGCAATTTATTATTATTTTCAGCAATTTTGACATAGAATAGAGTTCGAGAGTTTTGGTTATTCCAAATTTTTGATATTATTTTCAACTTTTCGATTGAAGTGAGGTAATGGGTAGGTCCCCAGGCACTGTGAGTTATTTCAGACCTAATTCAGGTAATAAATCTTTAAAAATTCAATGCCAATTTAGCAAAACTTCAATTTCCAATTTAACCTAAGTTTGTCTCAAATTGGTACATGATTACACTTGACGTTGTCATACAAATTTTCCGACGGATGCTCTCTTAAAATGAACCAGTGAAGTCTCACTGGTTGAAACAACGAGGAGTTTTACTGGTTTCTCAATACCGGTAATCATCTGGTCTTGCGCGCGTGGAGCGCTATATCGCTTGTTCCATCTATCATTTGGCGTCACTGGTATATACAGTAACGATATTTCAGTTGAGTCACTTACTAGTTCAACCAGTCAAAGTTGGGAAATCACGGGTCCACCAGTGATAATTCAAAATACTGATTCAATCAGTAAAAAATTCATCGGTCCAGTTTAAGAGAGAAAACAGTTCTTTTGCAGATGTTCTCCTCCACCTTTGTGAAGACGCACACGTTTTTCTTATGACTCAATAAAACCCACCTCCAGTAACGCAAGTGCAAAGTGAAATTTAGTGAAGGAAGCAAATAATGTCAAATCCTCAGGGAAAAAGATATAGCAGGATTACTGGCTCTTTGATTTGTACGATGTGAAGGACTAGGCATAAATACATAAAAGTTACTCGTGGGTATGTGGAAATTGTTATTAATTTGTGTGAGCCTTGTCGGCAGAAACAAACAAATTCTAGTTGACCAGGACTATTTCGCAAAATTTGTACACTGAAGAAAACATTTTTCGAATTTCGCATGGAATCTGAACTTACTGAAAATGCAGTAGATTCATTTAACCTTCCTTGCGAAAATTCTATCGAATTCTGTATAGCAATTATTAGCAATGCCAAAATAGCGAAGCCGGAATATGAAGTTCGTTTCCGAATCATACTAAGAAAGCCCCCCACTACGCCGGTCAAAAAAGCTCGGAACCCGTACTGTCTCGTTATGTCCAAGTTGTTTTGGTAAGATATGACCGCGCGGGTCCGCCTGTTGTTACGACGCATGCGCAGGTACCCGATGCCAAACCAACTTTGCCATACCGAGAGAGTACGGTTTGCGAGCGTTTTTGGCCGGCGTAGTGGGGGGCTTTTTTAGTATCACTCTGAAACAAACTTCCCAATCCGGGCTGCAAACTTCATTCAAGCATTCAATATTTTAGCATCCGACACTGTGACACTATAATTATAATGTCGATATCACATTGAAAAGTCGCTAACAAAAATTTTAACAGCATCACATACGAAATTTGAAAGAAATTTATTTCAGTGTAGTCCTCAAAGCTCTGTACTCTACGCGAGCTTATACCATAACACCGAAATAGCAGATGATTTGATCGAATATTTCACGAGTATATATTTTGCCGAGTCACGCCTGCGACTCAAACGTATATCGAATTTCGTGCGCCTGAGGTGAATATAAATGCTTCAAATTCTTGTTTCGACGTACGATACATACAAACATTAATTCCCTTTTTTTGTAAGAAGACATCTTGTGAAGGAGCTCACGCGCACAGAAAAAACTGGGGGTTCACTAAAGTTGCGGCTCAAATAAAAGTTGGTATCCTTTAGAACTTGAGCTCGAATAGATACCTGTAGAGAGCCAAAATGGTTCCTTTAGAGCGCACTTTTAAAGAACAACATGGAGGCGCATTCACAAACCAACCGCTTGCAAAGTAGGGCTGGTAAGTTAGGCATCGATTTATAGTTATCGACCGATGACTGGAGACGAAAAGTTTCTTGCATATGAATATGCCTTTATGTTGATAACTTTGCTACATAACCTGCAAATTATATTTATCAAGTCATTATATCTACTTAAATTGCGGTAATATTTTGTACTTTAATTATCTTCATTAAGTTATGTCCATCAGAGTACGATCACATGTGTGCTTTAAGGTAAAAATTATGATATTAATTAAACAAAATGTCGAAGTGGGCAAAGCGAAAAAGAGATTCCTTATAAATAGGCTCAATTACAATTGGGATCCTTTAGAACACGAACTGAGGTATCATTTAGAGCTCATTTATCGTTTTGGGTTCCTTTTCAACAAGTGGGGTTCATTTTTGTTGCAGCTCCTTTGGAACCAAAAATGGGTTCTAATGGAAACCCTAGTTTTTTCTGTGCGCTGACTAGGTCCGGACACAGGTCTGCGTTCGGGCTTAGTTAGCGCGGGTGACAAATCCATAGAAAATGTTAATTATTATTATTTTTTTTTTCAAACTCAAAGACCTCTTATTACTGATCTTAGCGAAAAAACTGATTTTTCGATAAATAAGTCCGCCATATTGAATCTGCTATTTTAAGTATTGGTTTTTGAAATTTTTAAAGCGGTTTTCCGTAATTAGCGACCCCAAAAACCCGTAAATATGAAATTTAAGAGAAAAGTATCGACTTTCTGGGTTTTGTGCAGTAATTTTGGATTCTAGTCTACTGTGCCTCTGTCAGAAAAGAATTTTTTTCTTAAGTTACTTTCTTAACTGAAAATTGGATTAATTCTATCGTGGCTGACAATTATTCGCTTCTAGTAAAAAATTAAACTATTGAATATTTTATTGAAAATTCATCTTTTTTCGTTGAAAGATCAACTAATTCTTTGGAAATCAATTCAATTTAAAAAAATTTATTTTATTGGTTCAAGATTATTGTAAATTCGTTTCTTTTCTTTAAAATTACTTTCTTCAACTAAATATTCAACTCAATTCAAACTCAAATTAGTTTCTTTTATTAGAAAATTAATTTTTTGACTGAAAAATTAACTATTCTAATTTGGGCTGTAAATTGAATTTATTGCAACTTCATATTTTCAAATATCAATAATATTCAATTATAACTCTTCAAAATTGTAGAACTTTGAATTCCAATACAGAAAGAGAACAAGGAAGGGATACAAATATAGGTTGCCAAAATGTAAAATGTGAATATTTTCTCTTCTTATCCTTGGGGAAAGAACCAAATTTTCAGAATATGCAAAGTTATTCCCTCTCTGATGTTTTTGGTGGTTCCCAGGCCATGGTTTGTCATTCTAACACCCTCTCAACCCACCCACGCAGTACAAATAAATTCTATGCAGTTGGAAAGATTCGATGAATATTTTCTTTTCTTATACTTCGGAAAAAGAACAATCTCTTAGAATATTCGAAGTAACTTCCTCTCTGCTATGGATTTTCAATCTAAAACCTCCCCTTAAGTTACCCACGCAGTAGAATTGAATTCTATTTAGCTAGAAAGATTCTGTAAATATTCTTTCTTCTTCTCCCTGGGAGAATGGGCAATTTTTAAGAAGATGAAAAGTTATTGCGCCCCTGATTTTCGGAGGTGGTCCTCAGGTTATGGTTTGTCATTCTAACACCCGTCTTAACCCACTCACACAGTACAACTAAATTCCATATAGCTGG
>CAKNYM010004469.1:0-29702 GCA_932195095.1 Andricus curvator | reverse complement strand
TTTTTATACTTGCAACGCACCTTTAAAATTTTAATATATTTTTTTTTAACTTTCCAGTAACGTTAATTTTTGTATAAGTAACAAAGTATTATTAACATTACTTTTACGATTAATTATTACTACTGCCGGGTGTGGAAAGCGCATGAGTGCTAAGTGTCTATACTTTCCGTATATTCACTTTTCAGAGAAGGAAAAGAGCGTGTCTGCATGTTGTCAACAGATATTCGGCAGCTTCGAACTGGACTTCGAGAGAAATCCGTCAAATAGAGGGAAATTGGGGTGGGAGGTCCCAAGGCCCTGAGCGACAAGGGCAAGTAGCGTCAGTAATTCGGGAGCCTCTGCATTGTGCACATGTACGCTTTCCGGCCTTGTATTTTGATCTTTAATGTTAAAATAGAATTTCCATTTATTAGAAACTGATTACTCGTTCTTATCACAAACACCAACCCCAAAATCAGTCGCACATATGGGGGTTCATCCTTACAGTGATACGAGTGATCTGTGAAATTCTGAGTGAAGTGAAAGTGGTTCAGGATACATGCAAATATTGACTCGTTTACGTTGGTAGACTTTTGGAGCGTTGACCTTTTTGTGCTTTGTGCGTCGTGAATTTCGATTTTTGTTTAGTTACTTGTCAAAGTGCAGGGTACGAGTGAAGAGAACCCGCGTGCGCAAAAAGATACTACAGTTGAAAAAATAGCTCGATTTCCTGTCAAGAGAAAACTCATTTTGCTATAACCTTCGCGTTTACAGCCCTTACGTCGAGTCAAAGTGACAAACTCGGTGTATGAGATGGAGTTTCAACAGGAACAGCAGCGGCGTAAAGCGGCTGAATGGCAAGTGCAGGAATTGCAAAAAATGATGGACGAGATGCGTCGTCAAATGACTGATATGCAGACTACCTATCAGCAGCAGAAGGTTCTCTGGCCAGCAGTTGCGGCCGTTCATGAAAATCAACGAGTTACAGCAGAGGCAGGAAGAAGCTTCGCGAATAAGGCTGGAGAAAGGTAAAGCAGGGAAAACGAGGATTGCGGTTGTGACCGTGGCGCTTGAATCGAGTGTTATCGTGACAGATGCTAGCATTGAATCCATTCAAGCTGCTGGACGGAACGGGCGAGTTGCATTTTCTTTGATGGTGGACATATTGCCAAAATACAACCCAGACGATATGACGATGAATAGTGAAAATTGGTTCGAACAGGTAGACGATGAAGCGCTGATTTACAAGTGGACACCGCAAGAAAAATTTTTAGCAGCAAAGAAAGCTCTGGACGAGCCGGCGAAGTCATGGTTGAGTATGCAACGGGGTCTGCGTGATTGGGAAAGTTTGAGGGAGGAGTACTTCAAGCGCGTAAAGATCTCGGATATACACAATGCATGAAGAAAGAAGAAGGAAGAGTCAGTGCTGTCGTATGTACAGGCATTGGAGTGTATAGGGGCTCAAGGGGGTATGTTATCTGACGATGTGCGACAATATATATTTGAGGGGGTAACCGAAAATACGCATTCGCGATTGTCGCTTGACAGTGCGGGATCAAAGAAGCAGTTCATTGATTTATTGGAAATGCACGAACGCGAGAGTAAATATGACGCAGCGAAGGGACGTAAGGTCATGAAGAGCACAAAATCGTGCTACATCTGTAAGCAGCCGGGTCATCTTCGAGCCGATTGCCCAGGTAATAAGGACGGAGGTTCCGAGGATGGGGAGACAAAAGGCAGGAGTTCCGTTGTATGTTACAAATATGGTCAACCGATCCACATATCGCGAAACTGTTCCGAATCGACCAAGCTGACGAGCGGCAAATCGAGCGCGGAGCAGTCGAAAGCACCGAAGGCCAACCGAGTTTCTCTCGACTGCGGCAATAGAAGTCGCTTGCAACCTGCGATTGAGAGAGTATCGATGGAGCGGTGCGGACAAACACGTGATGCGTGAAGACGTTTTCAAAAAAGTGAACGCGTCCAATTTTTACGAATTGACGGGCGAAAGTGTGTGTCTGCAGAGGGCTGGAGGTCCTATCCACACCCTGGAAAATGTGTCGATTCCGACTACTATAGCTGGGGTAATTGACGACTCAGAGTACTTAGTAGTGCCGGAAAAAAGTGTGTCATCGCCTGGTTTGTTAGGTGATTCCCTACTTGACGTTGCTAAGGTCGAGTTAAATTGAGACGGTCCGATCTTGAAGCCGATTATCGGGCATGATTATGTGCAGCTCATTCGAGAAGAGGCTGTACATGAAATTGGTACATTGGTCAGTTCGGTGCCTGGAGAATACAGAACACGGGTAAAAAAAATTATTGAAAATTATGTCCCGTCGGAACCAGCAGCGGCGCGGGTAAAATACAAAATTAATGTGAAAGCTACGAAGCCGATTAGCTCGCAGCCGCATCGCTTATCACCGGGTGAAGAAATCAATGTCAAAAGGCAGATTGACGAATGGCTGGAAAAAGGAGTCATACGGAAGGGCACATCAGAATACGCGAGTCCGATCGTCGAAACAAGAAAAAAGGACGGCAGAATACGAGTCTGCATAAATTATAAGCGAGTAAACGATGTCTTCGAAAAGGAGCATTACCCTTTTCCTGTTATTGAAGACGCAGTCGATGCTACCGGGAAATCAAAGATGCATTCTGCTTTTATCACACCATGGGGCCAGTACATACCGCAAAAAGCTCCGTTCGGGTATTGTAATTCGCCCGTAATTTTTCAAGAGTACATCACTACAATTTTCGAAAAGTTGATACGAGAGAAAATTATCGTTTCATATCTCGGTGATATTTTTATCATAGCGGAGAATGAACTTCAAGCGATTAAACGATTGGAGTTGGTTTTGGAAACAGCAAGAAAATATGGACTGTAATTTAACTGGAAAAAGTGTAAATTGTTGCAGCGAAAAGTCGATTTTTTAGGCTACATAATAGAAAACGGAAAAATTTCACCGTCGCCAGGAAAGGTCGAGGCGCTTATGAATTATCCCCCAATGAAAACCGTGAAGCAGATGCAAAGATTTCTGGGACGCGCAGGATATTTTCGGAAGTTTATACATGCTTCAGGAAATAAATTATTTTCATATCAACGATTAACTGTATTTGGTACTTTAATGATAAAAAAGTTTTCAACTATTTTTCTACGAGCTCTATTCTTCTCCAATGATAGAATTTCAAAATTATCTAAATGAGAGTTATGGCCGGCATCAATATAATGTTTAGTAAGAGCAGTATGAGCAGCTTTATCAGGATGGGAAATAGAATATCTATGTTCACGACTACGGGTTTCTATATGTCTGCCAGTCTCACCTACATAAGAAAACGGACAGACAGCGCAAATGTATTTGTAGACAACTCCGGAAATTTTGTTTTTGGGAAGTAGATCTTTGAGATTGTTAAAAAATTTCGAGAAGCTATTGGTTGGTTTGTGAATGATCTTGATCTTTTGCTTCTTTAGAACTTGTTCAATTTCTTCCGAAATACCTTTTATGTATGGACAAATTCGGTATTATATAATCGGAAAGTTTCTTTTCTTAGACAGTTGTTGATTAAGTGGGTTGGAAAACCATTATCTTTTAAGGTATCTCTGATGAAAAAAAAAATTGAACACAATTCAAAACTGTGCCTCCAGGGAAGGTGCATACGTGGAGAACTATTATTCTACTCCGCACGACACCGCACATATCGACGCCTCCATTAAATATAAGTCTATGTGCTGACAGCTCCCTGTATGAGACTATTCCCTATCCCCATACACAGCGCATAGTCTCATACACGGCGCTATCAGCATATAGACTCATATTGTATGGAGGCGTCGATATGCGCATTCGCTGTCCAGTCCTCCTGTCGTATAAACGGCGACTTTCAGAACTGAGAAGATGCTGATAAAACGCGTAAAACATGTCTGCGTTTCATAAAATAATCAATTACAATGCCTTACGAGGACCTTCCGTAGAGACCGTCTATGAAAATTTATTTCAACAAACCCTTACTCATATAAGTAAGGCTATCTGATATAACGTTAGTTGAAAATTCAACTAAAATTAAAAATGAAAGATAATTCATCAGGATACCTTCCATGGACAGTTATATCAAATTGTCTTCATAATTCCAGTGAAGGGTTACGTTTAGAAGCTGTCAAAATATATTGCCATTCAGGTTGTGTGAAGAAAAGTCTTCTGGAAGCATCAAATTAGATAGCCTTGATTAATTTATTAAGGGGTTGTTTTTACGGGTTGTAAAAATATCTTTTTTTAATATACTTAAATATGTCCTGTAACGGCAATTGTTTTTTTCTTTTCAATTCTTTCAAAAGTTTCAAGAAGAATTATATCAAATAGCCTTCCTAATCTCAGTAAGAAGTTCCTTCTAGTGGTCGTAAAAATATATTGTCATTAAGGGTGTATTGAGATACGTCTTCTGAAGTCATTGTTATGAAATTCTTTTAATTTTTAATTGTATTTGAAGTTTTAACTAATGAGATATCAGATAGCCTTTCTAATTTGAGTAAGTGTTTGATTTCAGGGGTTGATAAAATATTTTGTTATTCAGGGTGTTTTGAGGGAAGTCTTCTCAAGACATTGTGGTAAATTGTTTTTGATTTTTAATTTTATTTAAAGTTGCAACCAAAGTTATATCCGATAGCCTTACTTATTTCACTAAAGGGTTGTTTTTAAGAGTTGTACAAATATCTTATTCTTCATTTTTCACTATTAATATTATAATAATTTGTGCAGAAAGCATATATCTGGATTCTGATATATTATTTTAAATATGCAGTTAATATTTCTTTGTCCTTAATATCGATTGTTATATTTTTCTGTCATATATCTGCCCTCAATACGAATTTGGGCATTTTTTTGGACCAAAATTTGTGGGCTACAATTCATGCCTTTAACCAGCATTCGCTAGTGAAAATTTAGGTATTCTTTTTCAGGATACCGTACCCCAAAGATCGACGAGTTTTTGAGGAATGTTTAGAGAATTTCGACAACAGATTGCGGGTTTTTCTGAAAGGATTTGAGCAAATTTAAAAGCTTTAAGGATGCATCGTAAAGGATTCAAAAGCATTTCACGAGATTCTTTCGGAGATATGAATTGTATATTCGATAAGAAAAATATTTAATCCCACGATTTAGTATTTAGTAGTTATTTGTGATACAAGGATCCTAAGTGGCACTTTTTCTGCCTAGTCTCGGCTACACCTCGACTCCGCCTCGTACTGCAATTTACACGAGCCATGGTGCCACTTAGGGACCGAGTGTCACATAGTATTTTTTATAACACCAGTCAACCATAAGTGCAAATAGTTTGCATAGAGTCCTAATCTAAAAACCCGAGAGGGTCCAGAGAAGGAGTCCGGTAATGTGCATGGGGTAAGAAGTCGATACTAAAATACCCTAAGTACCCTAAGTACCCAAAATAAATACCTAAATATACCAAGTCAAAATTTTACGGCTCATGCAAAAAAGTGCTACTTTAGGTATCGTTCGCAGTACCTAACATTGCACTTTTGATGGCGCTGTGATAAAAAAAATTACATGACACTATTCATCCACCATTTTTCAAAATATATGCTACTATTTGGACTATTTTGAATTTATTAAACAAGTCCGAGACCTGTCATGTCAATCCAGAAATTTTTTAAATCAATTATTATAGCCCTACCCAGATTGAGCCAAAATTTGGCCCTCTTTTTAGCCTCATAAATACTTACATCCTTTATGGTTATAATCGTGTTGATTGTCAATTGCTACAACAACCTCTGAGCCGTGAACAGTAATCGTATGTACAACAAAATATCCTACGGTTTTCATATACTCCAAGTATGTCGTAACATAGAAAATGTTGGTATCGACTAGTTGCATGTTTATATTTCCTTCAGCTAACCACATATACTCAGGTAATCCATGGGCATCATTCCACAAGAAAACTCTGTATTTAAGATACTTGAATTCTGTACGAGGTCTTCGCATCACAGGATGAGCAACTGTAAAAAGAAAATGAAGATTTGTGATTTAAAAAATATAAAAAATCAATAATAATTTTACACATTTTTCCGAAAGCATCAAAAACATTAGAAATCAATGTCAAAATGAAACTCTGAGTAATATAAATTGAAGCACTGAAAATTAAACCTGTTTATTTGGAATTCTTTCAGAGTTTGAGAGAGTACACAATTTAAAAATATACAAATATTCTTTTGTTTGAAAGAAAGGATGAGAAAACTATATACCACATTGCCTTAGACGAAGAGAGGATGGAGCAAGTTGATGATTACGTGTAACTCGGAAGTTTATTCACTAATGACAGAAACATAGACCGAGAGATACCCAGGCGTAGAAACGAGGGTAGGAAGGTTATCGGTATTGCAGCAGCCATTACCAAAAGTAAATATATGACCAATCAAGCTAAAATTGCGATATATAACTCTCTACGTGCTCCCACTCACAGTGGCCGGAGACACCCGAAATGTTGGCAAAAATTGAAAAAGTTAGCAAACTTTCTTGAAGCTCAGTACCCTTATGTTTTCTTGGTCAAGGAAATCAAATTTGAGATCAAAATGGTGAAAAACAAAATAGCCGCCACAAAATCGCGGACCAACTGTGAAAAAACTGACCTTACGTTAGCGAAAATTAGTCGTCAGGGATTTTCGCTGTCAAGAAATTCGAATTTAAGGTCAAAGTGCTCAAAAAGAAAATGACGTTAAATTCGTGAAAAGAAGTTGTTAGTGGGTTTTCGGGATCAAAGAATTCGAATCAAAGTTCAAAATTGTCAAAAACTAGATTGCCGCTACGGAATGGCGGACCAAATTTGCAAAAACTGACAAACGATTTTATTTTTTACGAGTTTGGGCTCATACTGCGCCTAATCACCATGTGCCTGTCTTATATACCTGTTTAAAACGAAAGTCGCAGTTTGACGCAGTTAAATTTGAAATTTCTTTAGTCACAACCTAGTTGATTTGGTATTTTAATAGGAATCACAGCCGAGCAGCGCGGAGCTTTTTCTGAGATCATATTTTTTAATAAACTTTTAATTTGCTAAAAATTTGTTGACAAGAAAACTTTCAGGTCACTACTATGATGCTTCATACATTAATAAAATACAACTTGTATTGAAATTTCATATCACAAACCTCCAGCAACTCTCTCCGTAGGTTTTCAATGAAATCGCGCACTTAGAACAAAATTTAGAGTAGCTGCAACCGAGCGTATAATTTGACGTTTCGAAACGTCTTGCGCAAGTATGATAGCAGGCCATTTTTCGGGCCTTCTCAAAGCCCACGTTTGTTAGACAGAGCCATATCCTTCCGGATTTTGATGCAGAGATTAATTGTTTATAGAATTATAGTTTTACAAACAAAAAATATTGATTTTTTTTTGCTAGCTTTGTGCTATTCCAGCCACTGTTGCACTGTGCTATGCGGTAGCATGACCTGGGCATACTAGCACTGTAAAAACAAAGTATTATTTCAGGTATTAGAATAAGATTTAAAAACAGCTGTTCCGAGTGGTACTAAAATGAGACCGCGGGAGGGAACCCAGATTCATGCGTTTTACACTGAAAGGGCACAATAACTCCAATATAATGCCGATTGATTTAGCTCTTCCTAGAACTGCCGGCCCGCGCAGTTTCTCAGCGCACAGGCAATGTCAACAAAGCGTCGCCACCAGTAGCGAGCGATAAAAGCGGGCAGTACGGGAGAGCAGTAAGCGAGAGCGACAAAAGCGGGAGAAAAATCCAACAGAAGTGGTTCATACGGCGCTGACTGTTTACGTTTCCAACGACTAATTTAGTGCCACGGCCACTTCGAGGCAAACCCCGAAACTAGCCTTATATGGGAGTTCTTGCGTAACAGCATGAAGTTATTCTATTCAAAAACAGGACACGCTAAAAATGATGCCGTAAAAAAAGAGATCTCTAGTTTTAACAGTCAAAAAAGGATAGGAGTAAAATTAATATGAGCGAAAGTCAATAAGAATTCACAATCTTCAGTATTAAAGAAAATGATCAATCAGCAACTGAAAAGCATGTAACGTTTTATAAGAATCTTAGAGACAGAGCTCGCAAAACTAATCGACGATCATTAATTATTTAGTACGCAAGCGCTTCATATTCTCTTAGACAAGAAATCTGAATTCTAAGCGACAGTTTATTTATTCTTTCATAATACCTTCTGATTTAGTTTTCAACGTGGAATTACTTTTTTGAAACACAATCTAAAATATGTAAAAAGAAATCAAATCTCACTTATTTCACAAAGGGCTCAATACTTTTTCTCTCTAAAGATTGAAATCGTTCAAAAACTGTCTAAAAATGATAAAAAATGAAGAACAGTTGATTTCAAAAATGCTTTAATTCTTTTATAATACTTTTAACCACAGATTTTAATTTAAAATAACAATTTCTAAACAATAATTTAAAATATGTAGAGAAATTGATCTTAAGGGGTCATTCTACTATCTCACTTTTGAAAAATCGATTTTTTTTTCTTTACATTTTTCGATAGGTTATATATTTAGAAATATCTTATCAAAATTTCGCACCGAAATTCGGAGTCTTTCTATACTTTTGAGAGCTTGGAGCATATAAATCCAAGACACAAAAATTTAAAATTTTAACTTTCATACCTGGAAGAATTATCAATTTAAATATTTGCGACGTTTAGGTTTATTCTACCGCTTATAAAGGCAAATACTATATACGTTACGAAATAATGTTCAAAATCTCGTAAGTATACAGTAAAATCAGTATACTCTGGTAAGCCATTTTTCGCGGCGAACGTCCGCACAAAGCAAAAGGAACGAAGACCTGTTCGCATAGCATAGAGTGGGGATTCCCAGTCAATCACGGCACAGCGCGCTCGGCCTGCACGGAGAGGCAGTCGACTGACAGACTGGTCCCGTTCGTTCCTTCACTGTTTCTTGAATTTTACTTATGAACAAGTCATTTTCATTATGCCGTTTAGAAGAAAATGTCTAACTTTCTTGGGGGTCAGGGAGATAACCCCTTGTCCTTTTAGTATTCTCTTCCTAGCCGTGAAAATACAGCATTGAAGAACAGGTAATCGACGGAAGAGCGCGATCACGTGTGTACAGAGAAGTATCACGCAAGTCTAGAGAACCATTACGCTAGCGTAGAGCACCGCCGGCAAATACACGAACGAAGTACGAGGCAACAGCTCCATTGCCGAAAATAGATAGCATATATATCGCGAGGCAGTCTATGGGAAAAGATGCCTAATTTCAAAGGAACCACTAGCGACCGGATTCTGGCCCGCGTAGAACATGCTTCGTTTGCAAAAATGCCTTCAAGGGGATGGGCTAGATGCGGTCAGAGCCTTACTAACAACAACTAACGTGGAGAAAGTGATGGAAGTTTTAAAATGGCGTTTCGTTCGAGCCGACTTCATAATCGAAGACCGGATAAACAAAGTATCGAATTTTCCAAACGTCAAGGAAGATCGCCCTATCACGATGATTAAATTCGTAGAAACCGTAACGAATTTAGTGGCTACTATCGTGTCGTTAGATCAAGCAAGCTACTTAACAAACTTGAGTTTATTGAGGCAATTATTAAGTAAATTACTGGTGAGTGTACGAATAAACTGAGACAAATACACCGCGAGGAAAAAGCACTAAGGCGGCCTACGCGAATTCCCGACCTGGATTGAAAAAGAGGCAGAGGCCGCAAGCACGATTTATGTACCCCCAGTACACGAGAAGGAAAACAATGACGAACGCGTTTTATCTTGCCGCGAAGAAGACAGTAGTGAAAAATGCATTTGCTGCAGCAATAAATCACATCAGACGGCAGCGTGTTCGGGATATTTAAAGTTGTCGGTAGATGATACGTGGGAGTGGGTAAAGAAGAAGCAAGTCTGTTTTGGGTACCTGTCAACCGAGCACAATATTCGCCAATGTAAGCGGTGGCCTTGCAGCACGTCAGGTAGGAAATGAAACATCACCCTATCCTTCACAATGATTTTTTGAAAAAAAAGAGGCGGCGATTCCGAGGAAAAAATACGCGCATCCGAACAGACAAACTCGGACTGAAAGGACCGGTACGACCTCTGATTGCATCGTGGTATGACGACACGATCAATGAGGACTTCACGTCGTGAAGTGTATATCTCCATATTCGTGGGGTCACAGGAAAAACTTATACTCTAAAGAACGCGCGCACGACGCGAATGAGAATGCCTGGCCAGTTTATGACCGTCGACCCAAATAAATGGCCTCATTTCAAAAAGTTGGAGATTGCAGAGCTGGAAAATACAGTACTGACAATTATAATAGGGTAAGACAACCTACACTTGAAGAAAATCAAGCGAAAAGTGACAGGACGGGTAGGAAAGCCTTTCGCGTCTCTGACAACACGGAACTAAATGATCCATGGACCGGAAGATCAGGAACGAGGAGAAAGAGACTACACGTCCCTGGTACATCGGATGGATGAAGAGACAGAGCTGGGAAGCTCGTTCGTGACTTCTGGTCCACCGAATTCTTCGAAGTGACTTCATCGAAGTGTACCTTGAGCTCCACGGAAGATCAACGAGCACGAGACGTCCTGGAAAGTACTCTGAAGCGCGTGGGAGATCGCTCGGAGGTCGGGTAGCTCTGGAATACAGACCAAGAGGATTTGCCAGAGAGTAAAAAAAAATGCGGAGAAACGGTTCCTCTCAATTCAGAAAAAGATGTCACAGGATCCATAATTCGGTAGAAAGTACAGCGCAAATATTCAGGCCTACATCGACAAGTCCTACGCTCGGCAACTGGCAGACGAGCAAGCGCAGCGAGAAAAAGACAGGACCTGGTATTTGCCTCATTTCGCAGCGCATAACCCACAGAAACCGGAAATGTTACGCATGGTATTTGACGCCGCTTCGAGAAGCCATGGCCTCAGTCTAAACGACAGACTCCTGAAAGGCCCTGACTTATTGAACTCACTAACAAGTGTACTTTTCAAATTTTTAAAGGGGAAAAATAGGTATCTGCGGGGATCTTCGCGAAATGTACCATCAAATTCGCATCAGGGAACAGAATTGTTCCAGTCAGCGATTTCTGTGGCGAGAACCAGTTAGTCGAAAAATTCGCACCATGGAAAAGACAGTCATGATTTTCGGGGCCACTTCATCGCCTTATGTAGCACAGGAGGTAAAAAACCACAACGCCGAGGAGTACCGAGAACCATACCCTATATCCTATGATGCGATCGTTTATAGGCACTATATAAATGACTACCTGGTCAGTTTGGACACAGCTGAAGAAGCAATTCAGCGTATCAGAGATGTGACATATGGATTTGTTATTCGGAATATAATGACCAGCTCGTCAGATGTTCGAGCAGCACTGACTCCAGACTCATTGGCGCCAAAAGGAAAAGACCTGACCCTGACAGAGGAAAATTGTACCCGGGTATTAGGTATTAGTATCGAGATCAGTGAATGTAATTTAGTTATAAGATTAGCAATAGATTCAACATCCCTTTTATTATCCTTTCATTCCCTTTTAGATATCCGCGTTTTAAAGGTGCATTCACACCTGTGCATACATGCACGTACGTACGCATGCATTTTCAAGTAATGATTCCAACCTCCGATAAATCTAGTACGCTTGCAAATGCATGCGTACACGCGTGCATGCATGCAGAGGTATAAAATCACCTTTACACCACTGCTCTGTAATTTCGCTCTGTTAAAAATTCTGGAGCCCTTTTTCAGAGCAGAAACTGGCAGAAAGATGTTCTTCAACACAGTCTTTGCAAGAAAACGAAAAACAAAACGCAACCATTCTGAAATTAGCATTGAAATTTACGGCTCATTTCATACTACGACATTTTACAGAAGTATATATTCAATTTCAACCAATGAAATTTAAGAGACTGCATGGCCATCAGATTATATCCTAAAAAGAGGTTGAGCACCCCTTAGAGCTCAGAGCGAGCTCAGAGCGAATTGTCGTAAACGACAGCGAAAAACGTTCACTGCGCATTTACTCCACGTTAGAGGTCCGGGCTTCCATCACTGAGCCGGTACCTCTGGAAATTTGTCTATGTACCTTTACCGAGGTTCTGGTGGTTCGGATCCTACCTTAAGGTGTAGGTCACCCCATCATGCACTTGCCTGCAACTCAGTCCGTGACTAAAGGGTTGAAACAAGACTTTGCTTAATATGTCATATTAGGCACACTGCTCTCATCAGATCACTTGATTGCATTATTGTATATTCATCTTTATTGGCAGAAAATTAATCTTCTTGATTGAAAATTCAACTACTTGTTTAAAAGTTAAACTATTTTGTTGAAAATTCATTTCATTATTTGAAGATTCATCTCTTTGGTGCGATATTCGTTTTTCATCCTGTTAAACATCAATGTTTGCAACTGCAAACACTATTCCATTTTTTGTTAAAAATTGATCGCTTTTAGTTAAAAAAAATTTTTTTTTTGAATTATTCTATTTTAGTTGTGGATTCAAATATTTTGGCTATAATTCGTTTGATTTGATTGAATTCAACTGTTATTGACAAAAAATTACAATCTTTATTAGTTGAAATATCAACTATTACATTTTTGGTCAAGAATACAGCTTCTTGGTTAAAATAGACAGTTTTTTATTTCTGATAGAAATCTTTTCTTGGTTGAAATATTAAATATTATATTTTTTGTCTGGAATTAATCTTTCTTGATCGAAAATAAAACTACTTCGTTGAAGTGTTGAACTATGTTGTTGAAAATGTAATTACTCTGTTAAAAATTCAACTTTTTTTTGGGAAAGTAATGAATTTGTTAAACACTAAACTTTTTGCATAAAAAGTAATCTTTTTTCGTAAAAAAGTTCTAGGTTGACAATTCTGTCTTCCATAAAAGTTGTATTTTTTCCTTCAAGATTCAAGTTTAAAAAATAATTTTTCACATTCTCGTCGCGCGCAGCTCGCTTTGCTCGTAATATCTTGCTCGATAATATATTTATCTCTCGTTTCGCGCTCGATAATGTATTTACTTCGGCTTTAACGAACACATTCTCGACACGTATCTCGTGCTTCGCACTCGGTTTTTATTCAAGGTGCGAACTTTTCTACATTGAGTTTAACTCTATTTTATCAAATGTATTAATGAATATTAATTTTTAATCGAATCTTCTGTCGTTCTTTCAGAAAAATTTATTTTTTATTCTTAATGTTATTTTTTACGAATGAAACGAAAACTACCCTCCCTATCGAAAAGTGATTAATATAAAATTTGTAGATCTTTTTTAGTTGCACAATTTTCTTTTCCTTTCAAATATTTGTTCGTATCATGAAGCGTTTTTCTTCTCTTGACTTTTTTTCATATCGTGCGTTTTTCTGCTTAAAATTTGCATTTTCGTTTTTTTTTAATTTCTAAAATGCTATAACTCTGATAATTTTCTTTTTATCAAAAAAAGTCATGATGACAAATGTTCAGAGTTTCCGTTTAAAATATTTTGAAAATCATCTAACTTTTTGGAATTTTTATCCAAAATAGCTGGCTAACGAACTTGATGGCCAGTTCACGACACTGAGAGAAACTAAAGGTCAACCTAATGGATCATTTCTTTCAAAAGATGATATTATTTTATTTGTCAATACTAATATTGTTAATTTAAATTCTACCTACAAGTTTACTGCGTTGAGCGCCAGCCAATTTCTAAACAAAACTAGCAAAGGGGATAAAATATCGATTTGTTTCAGACCATCTTCAATTTATGAATAGGGATTATATTCTATTCATTTTTAGAGTTACTAGGCCCTACTAGCTCGGATGTAAGGGAAGCGGAGAGGGTAGTCATCAGTATTGACATCACACGTTGAAGGGTAATAATTGTTCACGGGTCACTTCCATTTTAACTCGTGTATTTACAATATAAATGAATTGACCTTATGTTACCGATACATAAAGAAAGTCTAATAATAGTGGCCCGATTTACCAATTGCCAGTCGGCCATATTTGATCGCCACGTGTTATATTCGCGGGAACGCATAACTTCCGGATGATAATTGTTCACGAGTCGCTTTTATTCTAACTCCTATATTTACAGTGTATATGAATTGATTTTATGTTATCAATATACAGAGAGTCTGATACTAGTAGCCCGATTTACAAGTTCTAAATCGACCAAATTTGGTGGCCACGTGTTGGATTCGCGGGAACGCGTAACTGACGTATAACAATTGAATATCGCGACTTTGAGCACACGAATGACCTCGCAGGTCAGAAAAATTATTTGGCTGTTCCTAGCCGGCCCTGAAGGTCATCATTGGCCACTAGGCTACTTGAAATCATTGCTACACGTTGACTTTCATTCCGAGTTGCATGCGAATAAATTATTCTGATTTGCAATTCCGAAGTTCAATTTTAATTGACGATACGTTCCACGAATTTCTACCAGTCGGAAGTCTCGAATTAATGATTGGCAAGTGACCGCGATGACAGTTATTCATGACCGCATTCTACCTAGTCGGCGTCGGATATTTTCCGAGACCGCGTGGTCGAATTCTTAAATTCCTAATCACTGATTTTACGCTTGGATGAGGTAGCGCGACTGAGAATTCAGACCAGTTAATTAGTCAAAGTCGATGCCGGCCATTTTGCGAGACCGCGTGGTTGCAAATCCCGATTTTGAATCAGTGAATTTATACTGAACAGGAATCGCAAGAATGCATTTTCGAGCTAGATCGTCATGACGACTACGTGATAAAACGGCCACCGGCCAGCCATTGCTGACGACTCTTAAATTTTGGCTTTTATAGCCCACTCGCGTACACATTAAAGTCACAAGAAAGTAAGTAATATATTTTCCAAACAGAAGAGATATCGAGAGCGAGAAATTAAATGCAAACAACCTCACCTGAGATAACCCTACGACCCCGTAGGGAACCACGTCCCAGTGGCATTTTTCGTTATGAAAAAGTCAAGGAAAAAGACTTAGTAATAAGTCGCAGAATTGCTGCGTGCTACGTGATCGTCGAACTAAGAGTGTCGATCTTCGAAGATGCTCGTCCCCAAGGACTTACAAGCGTGCATTCTGTTATGCGCAGATGACCGATTCGGTAGATAGAGCGCAAATTCGTCTACAACTGGCGGCAAGCAGGCGTTACGTCACGAGCAGAAAAATCATGCGGATAGAGATAGAGAAAATTCGTCTACAACGGACGGCACGACGTGGCGCACGGACGAGCAGAACGACCACATGGTCCGCTACGCTATAGTCCATGGTGCAGCAGTATGGTCGCGCGCTTGTCCACGCCGGTTTCTTTACATCGTGTCGCTCAGACCGTGAACGTCGTCTCCCTGGTTATCGTTGATCGCACGGGACTCCCTTCCATGCGAGTAACCAGGGTCCTCTTCTCCGAAGTCGTGATGTCGTGGCTTCCGCGTTGTTTCGCGTGACGTGTGTGAGTGTTGTGAATCTGTCACTCACCCCTGGTCACTAGTGACGTTCGCGCGTGTGTGTGTGTGCTGAGCCCTTCCACTCCGGTTTATATAAAAAAAAGGAAGAAAAGAACGTGCGTGATTAGTGAGTACAGTGTTAAATAATTTATTTCTGTCCCTGGTCGGACGACTCTGACAGGCTTTTAAGCTGACATGCGCCCTATGACCTCCAATCCTCGTTTTCTCGGATTATTTTATCGTACAGAATGAAAGGTAGTATCGATAATTATTCAAGTGATTTCAAATTTCAATCGGAGTTTTCAGTCGATCAACAATAATGATCGACAGGTGGCTGACTCGAAATTTTTATTGATTGGTTCGTTGAGATTACATTTTACCCTAACCAATCAACTCCAGCTGCTCGCAGGAAGCTGTCAGAATTTTGACTCTTAGTTCGAGCCTCACGAGTAGTGATTTGAACTAGGATTTTATCAACATTTAAATTATTTGTATAAGTGGCCTAATGCCACGTTACTATACATACATACATGCACAATTTTGATTCATTTAAACAATTTTATTTATCCTGTAAATCGAGAAAAGTTTTTTTTCCCCTAAATTGATGTTACAGATAATGTATGTACAGAGTGATATTTTTTGTGGAAGAGAGTTATAAAACTATTTAAGAAATTACTATCACTTACTCCTCCTTTCCATTGCCAAATATATCAAGTTAGAAATATTATTCTTGAAATAAATTAACATTTTTTACATGGAACTGATATTTTGCGTTTTGTGGGGCATTTTTGGGCACAATACAAGAGGGATGGGGGCATCAGAATTAAAATTTATCAGGTGCAAATCATTCCCTGCACATTCCTTAAGAATATTTCATCTTTGATGCACAAAATGCTAATAAAAAGTACTTCTTTTTTTCCATTTTTTCGAAAACCGAGCTATTTTCATTTAAAACCCGATGTTAGTTTCGATAACCCGAGGGAACGGGTCAATGTTGTCGGATGAAAAAAGAAATCAAATTTCTTTTTTCCTAAAACAAACAAATTGGGGAAGGGGGTATCGATCGCCGAAAATCGAAAGTAGAATTTTTACAGATTGTAACGAGGTTTTCCAATTTTTCAGTGTACAACACTGTTAACCACGACCTGGCCGGGGATGGCCCAGGATGGGAAACCAGGTTACTTAAATTGGCTGCCACTTACCTGTGAACAGCAACACCATTACCGGAATAACCGAGTTCGTGGGTCAAACCCTTCTGACCCACGAACAACCCACGAAGCTCGTTTATTTTTTTTATTCCAGACGCCAGATAGGTTACCCTATTCCAAACCCCGCTGGTTCCGGCCCCGTCGCGCTCGACAGGTCGAGTAGCCCACTCCCAATACCAAACAAGACAAACAATAGGAGTGGGGGTCGCGTGAGCGAGATAGAAGTTTACATTTTTAAGAGCACTAAACAAGTTAAACAATTTAATAAAAATTCACCACACGATAATATTACAAATTGACATCCGCGTCGCGTTCATTAATTTTATACCCGGAACCGACACACCACGTCCCAGGAACAAGCTGTTACTTTCGTTGCGGCTGCCCGAGGCACCCGCGTCCACACCACGCCATTTCGCGTGTCTAATGGCGTGTTACCATCCACGGTTCGGATTGAGAGACGCCCGCAACACACTTGCCCAGAGGCATGAAACAATACAGGCTTAGAGCAAACATTTAGAAGACAAGCGTGAGCCATCTTGCAACCACCTAGTGAGATCTTACTTATTTTGCGTCATCTCTCTAGATTTTGTCTAAGTCCCTTTAACAGAATGGCCACGACTGTTTCCTTGCTCTGCGGAACGTCCGGTCACACCGCCGCAAAGCCAAGAGTACAAGTGTCGAGAAAGCGTGCTTCTCTCCGCTTCCTTCTGTTTCTCTCCTTTTGACCCGTAATTCCTTCGTGTCGAGGCCGTCGATTGGTCGGTTGAAGTAGAGAAGGCTTGCTTGTGGATTTCGACGAATTGGTGCCTTCGTACCATTGCTGATCACTCTTTGGGTCCGTCGGCTGGGCTGCTCGTCTTCCCATTGGTCCTCACGCGCTGCGTACTGCAGGCTTGGTCGAGTCTACTGCGTACTGCCTTCGACGCTGCAAGTGAAGCTTAAAGATGTTGCATAGCAGGGTTGGTTTGGTCTGATACGACGGTCGACTTGATATTGGTACTCGCCGGTGGTATCGGCGCTGCTGTCTTGCGTCGACGGTGGAACATGGCCCCCGAATTCGGTTTGCCCACTTAGCTGGTAAAGCGTGATCGCTGGATGCAGCGATGACCGGACGGTGCTGCCCTCTCGGTACTTGCGCGGAGCTGCTGCGCCGTGTCGGTTTCCCATCCTCTCGTACTGGTTCTTTGGTGGCTGCTAGGTTTGCGACTATTCACGTCGTCTGCCCTATGTTTACTACCTGTCAGTTTGTCGCTCGGTCTCTCTACAAACCGCGTATTTTCAATTGCCAAATTGCGAGCCCACCTATTCGAGGATGCCTTGGGAGGTCTGGGGTAACTCAATAAACAATTCTAAGGATGAGGTTACTTATTACTACTTGACCGAAGCCTAACTCTTGGCTGGACGGTAAGCCTTATCTTTTCTAGTTTATTTGAGCCCTCCTTTCCTCCCGTTCGGAGGCTCGGTACGGCTTCGGCAAGTCCGCGGAAAGTTGTTGCACATCTTTCCAATTCAATTTCACAAAACTTTGTTATAAGATATAAATTTGGATCACCCTATCCTTGCACTGATTCAAGACCTTTTTTATAAATCTGAAAATTTTGAAGAAATTATACTTCTAAAGATTAAATAAAATCAACTATTTTGTCAAAAAAAAATGGTTAAAATAATTTTGGTTTAAATCGCCTGCCACGAATCCTTTTATACAAGATTTTTTCTAAAGTTCCTGCAAAATAAAGTGTCAAACCAATAAATGATTATGCGCAAGAAAACAGAGTTCAGTGTCAAAATGTCATTACAGTATGCTATGTTATTATAGCTAGCGAGGAAATGTTGAATTCTGTAAGTGCTCTTTAAATTATCATGCCCATCTTTAACTTCATCATTATATTCAAAATGAAGATTATATACTTTGACCACCTCGTACCAGGCATTATATATAGGTCCTAGGGATTATATATTAGGTTTAAAAATAAGTTCTACCCGTTTCAAGCAACTTTTTTTTATTTATAAGAATTTAACAAGATGCAAGTATTAATTAATATAGTGGCCACTGGCTTCTACTAATGTTCGTGCAAGCTCAGATAATTGATGGACTCCATGGCGAACGAAAGCTTGATCTTTTGACGCTATAAAGTCATGCATCAGATCTCGTACTTCAGCTTCAATTTCAATTTGGTGGTTAGCTAAGCTGTTTCGTAACGAGCGAAAAAGGTGTTAATTAGACGGGCCAATGTGTGGAGAGTAAGCCGGATGCGGCAAAATTTCGCATTTTAATTTTCCTATGGTCTGGCGGACCACAGAACTTCTATGTGGCCTGGTGTTGTCGTGCTGTACTAGTCTTCGCTCATGCCCAGAATATGATCTCTTTTCGTGGATTTTTTTCGCCAAACGGTTCAGTTGAAAAAATAACGTTCGCCAGTGTCACTCTTTTCAATTGAACTGTTTGGCGAAAAAAAATCCAAAAAAAGAGATGATATTCTGGGCATGGACGAAGATTAGTACAGCACGATAACGCTAGGCCACATAGAAGTTCCGTGGTCCGTTAAGCCATAGAAGAATTGAAATGAGAAATTTTGCTGCATCCAGCTTACAATTCAGATATTGCCTCGTCAGATTACCACCTTCTTCGCTCGTTACAAAGCAGCTTAGCTAAACACCAAATTAAAATTGAAGCTGAAGTGCGAAAAATGGTGGATGACTTTAGAGCGTGAAAAGAGCAAGCTTACTTTCGCCATGGAGTCCATCAATTATCTGAGTGTGCACGAACAGTAGTAGAAGCCAGTGGCCACTATATTAATTAATTCTTGCATTTTGTTAGATTTTTATAAATAAAAAAAAGTTGCGTAAAACATGTAGAACTTATTTGTACACCTAATACCTTTCCTGTAACATATACTCATAGAGAGCTAGAACTAATTGAGTTGACCAAAAGTATTATTGGACTTGGGAATTCGAGAGGCCAGGTGGATAGAACAAAACACCAATATACACGTCTAAAATATGCTTCCATGGTTTATACTTTAAAGCCGCATTGTGTTCACAGTCTCGTATCGCTCGCAATGCCGGCCGCATTCACCACTAACGCGCACACCACACTTCATCATTCAGTGCCGCATTCGAGAAAACTTCCTCACTTCATCGATACTGCAAACTCTTTACTCTAACTCTAATACTTCTAATATTAATTAAGTTCCATACTCCCATACTCTATTTTTCTTCTAATTTATGTCCATCGCTCTATTTGTATAGATATTCTCTTAAACTCTTATTTAGCTCTTTTTTAGCTCAAGTTCTTAATTCTCTTTAATTTTCTTCTTTATACTTCTAATGTTCATACATGGTTGATTTTTTTCTGAGTTCGGTCTTCTCATCGGCTCTATTCTCTAATCCTCTATTTGTCTGTCATCATAAGAAATAACTGTTAGTTAAATATGTATAAGTTTTGTATCAATCCTACTGTAAATTCATTAAGTCATTATTAATTTACCCATGCTAATCTGTGTGAAATGGCTTCGCCATGATCTCCTCTACATTGTTTCTTGATGATATCCATTGGCTTTACTGTACCAGTCTCTACACATGATTTTGATATATTCCCTATGAGCCTCAGCCATATATACTTTCCTTTCTGTCCGTTCTCCAATCTCTGAATTCTGTTTATCTTCTGTAAAACTTCTTCTGAATTTTTAAGCTTATGACATCCATCTTTTTGTGTGCACGCCCCTGCTGACTTATTGTCACACATATGTGTACTGGGTGAAATGTTCTACCTAAAAGGTCTCTGATTGCTTTGTCTGAGGAAATTTATCTTCTGACAAACGTCACTTATGTCAGGATATTTCGCCTGAGATATTGACTATGTGACGTAGACTGTTTATGTCTTCTTTTTGCTAGTAAGTCTCTAAATAGTCTAATTATATATCCTCCAATATAGGTTGAATGATCTAGGTCCCTAAAACTAGCATCAGTCATTGCATCTAAGCTCTCTTAGTTTTCTTTTGTATGTTAAACCTGCTTCTAAATTTCCTTTGATATATCTCAAATTTTTCTTACACCTACCCAATCTTCTTCAGTTGGGTTAACTTGTTTTCTGGAAAAATAATGTACTAAATAAGCAATAGCCGGTCCGGTTGCCCTTGACAAGTACATAAAACTTTCTATCCCTTCTCTAAATGTTATATTATTAATTTTTCTTTACTCTCTATATTTCGGATTTCTTTCTTTTCATTGATTACTCTATTCTTCACTTATCTAGTTATCATTGGTGTGTTTTGTGATTGGCTTTCATCCACCTTAAATTACTCTGAGATTCTCAACGAATAATCCCTCTGTTTTATTTTCATTATCTTGTTTTTCCTGTTTTTCTGAATATTCATTCCTAGGGAATTCCTTGGTTTCCCTAAATCTTTCGTCTTAAAAACTATCCTAATTTTTCTTTTGTTTCTTCTAAGTTTCTAATATCATTTCTAGCTATTAATATTCATCTACATATAATACTAACACTGTCATCTTACCTTGCTTCCTCTATATGAATAAACACATTTCGTGCAAATCATGTTCTCATCCTACTTCCGACATTTCTTCTGAAAATCTTCTATTCCACTTTTCACGACTAATTTTTAATCCGTAGATTGCTTCCTCTAATTTACATATCTCACTCTTTCTTGTTTCTTCACTACACTCTAAACCTTCTGGTGTCTCCATATATATATTCCTTCCTCCAATTCACCATTTAAACAAGCTGTCTTTACGTCTGATTGTCTTGCCTCTAAATCATACTCATTTAATATTGCTAATACTGTTCTAACTATCGGTGAGCTTGATATTGGAGCATAAGTTTCTTTTACTTCATATTCTTTTCTATCTTCAAAACCTCTAATTACTAGTCTAGCTCTAAATGTTTGTTTGTCCATTTTCTTCTAATTTGTTTTTGTATGCCCATTTCGAACCTATACTGTTTACTCTACTTCCAATCTTTCATTATTTTTTATTTCTCTACTAAATTCCAAACTTTGTTTTCCTCCATCGATCTAAATTCTTATCTAATTTCTTCATTCGGCTCAAATTTTTTTTTACTCGTGATCTCTTCTTGATAGGTAACCCGGTCTTTGTTGGTTATGGAAATCAACGCGTGCTTTAATTCATCTTTTTCTAATTCTTCATTAATCTCTAATTGCCTATTTCTGCGATAATCAAAGTTCTTTTTGCTTCTGCCTATTGCATCTATACATTCTACTTTTTGCGCATAAGTGCCTTTTCCTTTTCCGGCGTTTACTTTTCTTTCTGTGAACTTTAGCTTCTTCATTTCTGTTTCTGTTTTTTCATGTAATTCTAATCTTTGTTTTCACGACCTTCCTCTTTTCCTCTTAATTTTAATTTATTCTTTTTGCGTCTCTGATTCTTCTTCAAGTAAAAACTCTTCCATCCAATTTTCTCCCTCTGCAATTTCTTCCTGATCTGCTTTTTACTTCTCAAGACTATCTCTATAAGTCAATTTTTCATTTAATCTAACGTATCTTGACTCTAAAAACTTTCCTGTAGTTGGATGCCACAGAATGTATCCTTTTACAGTATACCCTACTAAAATGGATTTTATATCTCTTTCTGCGAATTTTGTTTTTACTTCTGGAACTCTAACGAAAGGTACACAACCAAATCTTCTAATTTTGTCTGAATGACAATTGATCTCTGGTGCAAACTTCTGAAGTGGGATTTTGAAATTTATGTATTTGTGTGGTGTTCGATTGTAAATGTGTATCGAAGATTTGGCTGCTAATTCCCACATGCTTTTAGGTAAACCTGAATTGAACATTGAAGCTCTAATGTTCTCTTGCAATCTTATATTGAATCTTTCTGCCTTGCCATTCAATTCTGGTTGTATATGGTGGTGAAAATTAAGCCTCTATGCCTTCTTTTTCTATTATCTCTAATATTGTTCCTTCGTGAACTCCTTTCCTTGATCAGACCTAATGTAGCAAACCTTTTCATCTTTCTCTAACAAATTTCAAGTAATGCACAAGAATCTGTCTAGATATATACCTGCCTCGTCTTTGGATTTCATTAAATATGTTTTCGCTAATCTTGTGTAATCATCTATGAAAACGATTATGAACCGTTACGTCCTAAGTGATATGTAGGCTTCATTGGTTTCATGATATCGGTGTGTATTCTTTTATGTGGCACGTATGCTAACATTGCCTCACTATGTTTCGTGAATCTATTATTTTCTTTCTCTCATGGGTTACTCATACACATGTCCATGATTGTGTCTATTTCTTCTATTTTACCTACCTCTAATATATTCCTATTTGTTTCATATTCAAGGTTTCGTGTATCATGTACTATTTGTGTAGATACTAATGTAACTATCTAATTTGGTTTATCATACATTCCCTCTAAAAATATTTCTCTAGATTCTTCATCAAACACTTCAAGTTTTTCATTGTCTTAATATATAATTAGCCCTGTATCGGAAAATCATCTAAGTGATATAAAATTTTCTTCAACATCTTTTGCAGCTATCGCATTCGTTCATTTTATTAGTTTCCCTCTGAAATATTTGAATAAAGGAATAGATCCCCCTTTTCATCTATTTCAATACTCGCTGATTTATTGTTATTAGCGCTTTTTATTATCTCTCCTGTACACTTTTAAATTCAGTCAAAATACAGCTCTTCTTTATAAAATGTTATTTTTCCCCTGACTCGGAAATAAAATTAATTTGACTATCCCATTATAAATTAATCTTTTCTTCCGAGTTATCCACATTTCTTAGGTTATCAATTCTAAAAACATCTTCAACTTCCACATAATTGCTTGAGTTATTCGGTTTGAATCCTTGGTTGCCTTCTAATTTTCTTTGAATAATATTTTTTTTAGTTTTGTCTTGTAAATAATGTTCATGACCGTTTTGTTTTACTCCCTTTGAAGTCTTATTTTTCTGTACTCTATTTCTGAAACCGCCTTTCAAATCTCCTTTAAAATCACGTCTAGCGCTACCTCTAGTTCCACCTCTAAATGTTTGTATTCTACCTCTAAATTTTCCTAACTCTAGTTATATACCTTCATTCATATCTACGACCTCTACTTCTAAAAGTACTTAAACCATTCTGAAAATAATCAACCCTCTCATGTTCTGTTACTTGTCGGTAGTAGTTGCAGAACCAAAGATCAAATAATTTCAGTTGACATGATGTTGACCTATGTCCTGATTTATTAAATCTAAAGCACCTCCTGTCAGGCCCTGATTGCCATCTTGGAGTACGTTTTCGGTTTCTAACTTCGATAAAAAGTAATTTCGTCAATCCTCAATACGTTTCTGTAAATTCTGATTTCCTCCTTATTAAATCTGTTGAACAAAGTTCACGTACTACGCCTAAAACAGCTTGATAAAAAGCTGACCCTTTTTTTCTTTGTCTGTTAAGAGCACAGTTCGATCACAATTTTCGTATGCTCTGATTATTGAATCAAATATTTCACAGAAATCAAAAACTTTTGCTCTAGGTCCCATCTTGAATTGGTAGAGCTGTTTTCCTACAGAAAAATGTATTACATTTATAGATTTTGATTTAATGATTTAAAATAGTGTCTCTAATCATCCTTCTTCTTTTGACATTTGTTTCATTATCGGAATTCCTAGCTTTCGGAACCTTGACACTTATTACATACAAAAAAATGTCAAACATTAATTTTGATCCTAGATAATCTATCCAAAAATTTAAATTAGATTTGTTACCTAATTTTTGTAGCTTCACATTATATATGTTTTTGTCGCAGTTTTCTCTATTCCTAAAAATCCTTTTCATGCATTAAAATTTTCTAGAATCTCATCTCTAACTTCTAAATTATTCGATGTTTCTTTATTTATATTATTTTAGATATCGTTATTATTTTGGGAAGGAGTAAACTTTTTTCTCTATTTTTACTTTAATCTGAAAGATTTACCTCTAGTAGTCTAAGATTTGTTTTCATTAACATCACATGCGCTGCTTCACTTGGCATGTTATTAGTGGGAATAGTGGTTTTTGACTCCGTATTTTGTTTTCAATAATCATTATTTTTTATATAGATCACGCATGATTTATTTATGTACAGCATCTGCATCATACCCCACGCACAGCAAATGTGAAGACAATGGAGAACAAGTAACTACGCATACGAACTATAATCAATATATGTGTCAGAACTGACCATTTTAATATATAAAGAAATTATAAATTGTATGTGTCATGTATGTTTGATATATTCGTTTGTATCTTTGCATTTTGTGAATGTGAGCTCATAATGTTTCATTTTAGCTTGTGATATTCAATTAATTTCTAAAAGTGAATTCACACATCTAATTTTTCATCTTTAGTTTTGTAATTATTCAATAATTTATACTTGTCATTATATTCTTTTGTATCTTGAGATTTTGTGAATGTGAACCCGCTCCAGCTCCAGTACACGTACCCCGTCTCTGTCGGACATCACGCATAGCAGATGAGAAGAGAAGTAGGCCAGTCAGTAAAGAATTTCGTGGTGCCAAAAATCCAAAGTGGGAGCGACAGTGATATTTGTGTATTGTTGATGCCTGGGATGAAGGCCAGTATGTTTTCAACAGCAAATTCGCAAACGCAAGAAACTGCGCGTTGTTCAAAGTTTTCGAAATCATGTTTTTTGAAGGTTGCGAGCAAGATATGAATCTGCGGGGGAAAAAGTTTCATTATGGATGAAAGATATCAAAAAGATGCACAATTTGATTAGTCGAAGTTGGAGATCGGTTAATTTTTTTGCTTAGAAAAAAATGAGAACCGTAAAAATTGGTCACTTTCTAATTTTTGCAATAATGCACGCAGGTCCTTCAAAATCTGTGAAAATATGTATTTTTGTGAGGTGAAAGCCTGTGAAAAATTTCAGCTTAAAGCAGTTAATACTTTGGCAGGAAATCTGTTTGTTGTTCACAGATTGTCTGTTTTTCAGGTGCTGTACTTTTGAAAAAAAAATTGTTTAAAAGCAATAAAACTGCAGAATTTTAATTCTTAACATCTGCTGTACCCAAAGTTATACTCAGATATTTTTTCCCCCTGATTAAAGTTGGTCGAAAACGGATGAAAGCAGGAAAAGATGTTTTTTCCTTATAAACAAATAGAATAACTTCCTTGATTTTAGTCTTACAAAATTGCAGTTTCAGTCCATGATCAGTTATGAGTTCTGAATGAAGAAACAAAAAGAAAAATAGCTCCACGATGGTTAGGAGAAGAGATAATTTTTTTTTTGTTTAACAATTACAGCAGGTCTAATTTTGAAGGTAGAGAGCTCACATTTTAAGAAAATTTAGATGAAGACTTTAACTTATTTCAGAAAAATGGTCTGAATTTTCATTTGGGAATTGAGGGTTTGCCATCGCGGTGAATTTGCGGACAATATGCAACTCATTGCGTTACGGCATTTCTTGTCCATTATACTAAACGCGTGATGTTTTGTGGAAACTGATTTTGGTAATTTTTCGATTTTTACATTTTTCTGTTTTCTAACTGTTACTCGACATAAAGTTGAACTTTTCGACTCCACTTCAATATAAGAGAAAGAAAAGATGGAATGACCGAGGGTCACAGGTATCGCCATTTGTGCAAGCACCGTATTGTACCCTCCGCAGGTTAAATCTAGAGATGCTGCATCTTATGCACCTGTACCATTTTCTCAGTTTTGACAAAGCGTTAACGTTGCCAACACCGTTTGGTCCGTTCAGATAGTGGCAATTTTTGAAATTTGCCTATGACAAAGCCACCGAACGCGTCCTCGGGTTGCGGATAGAGGGTCCCTGTACCAAGGGTTTCTGCTGAATATGGTTACAATAATTAATAAGCAGTCGCGGACAATTGTCCAGTCCCGAAGGAATAACTCCTATGCGAAGGCGTAACAACCGTGCCGGAAGCTGAATGGCACCTGGGTTAGGTGTCTCAAACGGTGACTCTGGGATACCGGGCGATCTCTCAGAGTATCAGCCTTATCCTTGCACGCGCGGCTCTACAAGGATGGACTAACCCTTTCACTAGCTGCAGTGTGCAGAGCACCCGACAATGGGTCGGTAAACAATGCCGATCAGCCTAGAGTTCGTGGTGCTGAAAATAATTTAGATGGAAACGCGACGACGAACCGGCGAAACGCCCACATTTAGTGGAGGGATCAACACATGGATGACGTGCTAGACTGCTACGATGCCAGCATTATCCCTGTTCGCGGAGGCTTTATGGCGCGTATGCACACTCTGTGGTGCCAGAAACACCCAGAGCTTAAGCACGTTTCGCATCAGTCTTTGCGAAATCAAGCCGTCAACCTCGGGAAAAATGGATATGTACGCGGAGCGCTTCCCCAACCGCTGCTTGATCAAGCTGCAGACGAAGATGAGGAAGCGACATTGAGACCAACCGCAGAAAGCAGGCACCTTCTGAGAGATGATCGCAATTTCATTACAAGAAGGAACATTAACATGCAAGTTCCTCCTAAGCAACAGGATCTGGCTGAAATGGATGCCTCCCTTCGTGGAGATATCTCGCAAGAGTCCGACCTCTGGATCATCAATTGCTCAGTTTATGGTGCTGCGAGAGCTTTGGCTGATTCAAATCGAAGGCTGAAACCGACGATGGATCAAAAGACCAAAAGACGCTTACATCAACTGAACAAGAAAATTGGATGGGCAAGACAGAATGCGTCTCGTATTCAATGTGTGATTGACTACATAACATCTGGTAGACCGTTTACGGAAAGGGTTCGAAAGTTCGCCCAAGAACTAAGGATCTTCAATCACACAGTAAACAAGTCAAAGCTGCTGACAATCAAGCAGCATATTGTTGACAAAGTACGGCTGTTATCTGACGCAAGGAGGAGAATACAGAAGAGAGAGAGATGGATCAGAGAGAATCAACAGTTTCTCGCTGACCCATCCCCTGTTTGGCGAGAGATGTACGAACAACGTGGCTCTAAAAAAGGTGTAGCAGGCTGTCGAGAGAACCTGCTAATTGACAGGTGTGTCTGTAAAGACGCTGCAGCCCATCAGCGCGTCCTGTCAATGGCCTGGATTGACTACCGGAAAACTTTCGATTCAACCTCTCATAGACTTATCATCTGTCTGTTGGAAAGCTTGAAGGTACATCCACACATAGTGAGATGCATAGAGAGATTGATGCCTCTTTGGAAAACTAGATTTACTATATCATCTAGAAATTATCGTGTGACAACGAACAACGTCACCTGCCAGAGAAGCGTCTTTCAAGGTGATACCATGAGCCCTTTGCTTTTTTGCATCACACTTCTGCCTCTATCTCTCGCACTACGAAATTCTCCTGGATACCTCTGTGGCGACCCTAATCAGCGCGAGCATAAGGTCACTCATGTATTTTGTATGGATGACCTGAAGATCTATGCCTCTGGTAAAAACAAACTTCAAACTGCTATAAATATTGTCAAGAACTACACAGGAGAGATTGGTATGGACTTTGGCTTGGACAAGTGTGCCAAAATTCATCTGAAGAAAGGAAAGATTACTAGCTTTCGCAAGGACCCTGAGCTTCTGGATATAAGTGTTATCAGACATCTTAATACTGAAGAGACCTATACATACCTGGGCGTACCTCAAAACCGCATTCAGGACGTAACATCAGTGAAGGAGTCTCTACGAAGCAGATACAAGCATCTTCTTCAACAGTTTTGGTCTTCCAATCTGTCGGCGTTGAACAAGGTATCTGCGACTAACATGCTTGCCGTCCCGGTTCTGCTCTCCTCGTTTGGGGTAGTTAAATGGACGAAGAACGAGCTTAAGGCCCTTGATGTCACTGCACGTAAGATCATGCATATGCATAAAAGCTTGCATATCAATTCGTCAGTTCCGCGATTATATATTTCACGCCGTCAAGGCGGACACGGACTTCTGAATCTCCAGTGTCTTCCTAGCCGGATTGTTCTAAGTATAGCTTGCATCGTTGCGAATGGCAGAGATCCTCTCCTAAAGATGGTCAGGAACCACGAGATGATTGGCGAAGGAGCGTTCCTTTACGAAACCGCGGAGCAAGCGGCCGAGACCCTTATCCTGAATTTTAACATCAGAAGTGAGGAAAGTGCATTACTTCATCTAGATACTTCACTTCTAAAAACCAAAGTGAAGAAAGCAGAGGTTGAAAATTTTCACCAAGAGCTACTCGACAAGAAAATGCACGGAAACTTTCACAGAAATGTATAAAAACCGTCCATGCCGAAGGAGCAAACTTTTGCTATCCTCAAATGATCAGGGCTTAATTCAGGTGCAGAGGGTTTTATTTTCGCATGCCAGAACGGTGTCATTTTCACCTCAATATACCGTCACCGCATTTTATGTCAAGAAGTTCCCAGTGATAGTTGCAGAGCGTGTCATGCACACGCTGAGTACCTAGAACACATACTATCAGGGTGTCCGACCCACGCAGGAACGACGTATATCTATAGACATAATGCGGCCCTAAGATTGCTTAATTACCATCTTTGTCGCTCTTACGGTGTTGGCCGTGACCCTGCCCTGCCGAACGCTCCAAGGGAGATTGAGTCGATTATCCGAAACGAGAAGTGCCAAATTTTCTGGAACTACGATTTTCCGTAAGCAGTCTCCGTTGCGCATTCGAGGCCTGACATTGTTCTCCAAGACTTCGAGAAACGAACTATATTCGTGATAGAATTCTCGGATCCTTCCGAATACAACATCACTGCAAAAGAGAAAGAAAAAGAGGAGAGGTATCAAGACCTTAAAAGAGAGCTACAGCGACTGTACCCAAAATATTCGGTACAAGTAATTGTTCTTGTGATAGGTGCTCTCGGAGGTTTCGAAACTATCACTGGTTCGTAACCTTAAAGCCATACCCGCGTGCCAAAAATATGCCCAGGCACTTGCGAGATGGATGCAGAAAGCTGTCATCATTGGGTCGCTTCGTGTCCTCAAGACACACGAGGGTTTCGCCGGCCTGTCGCTGTGATTTCGTCGTTGCCTATGACCACCCATCTCACAGTTGTGAGACGTGGCCATAGGTGTGATTTACCGCGGTGCTACTGGGGGCTTTTGACATTTTTTGGATGGCAGTTGCTCTTAGTG
>CAKNYM010004460.1:0-15513 GCA_932195095.1 Andricus curvator | reverse complement strand
AGGCGCGCTCAAACTTGCGAGCGAAGCGAGCCGCGCGCGAAGCGCGCGATGAGAATGTGCCCGCGAAGCGGGCAGATTTTTTATAATTTATTTATACGTCAAAAAATTCTTTCGTGGATTCTGTAGATGTAGATTTTAAAATTATTTTCTGAAAACAGCGGTCCATTAAAAATAAATTAACGGTTAAGCTGAAAAAAATGGTAGAATCTGGTTACGGTGTTTCTCAAAAGAAAAACTTGTTCTGACTCTCTAATATTACGGAAGAGAAACAGGGCTCTTAATCCAAATTTGAACTTATTAAGGCGAATAAAATATCGTTGGAGTCACCAAAAGTCGTAGACTTTGAAAATAGAATTTCTAAATGTCTCCCCACTGAGTACTAATTGCAAAATTAAGAAAATGTATATCACATATTTTATTTATCACCACGTACAAAGGACATTGTCAATTTATTTCAATATTATCCATGAAAAAGTAGGAGAAGCACTCCATTAGGATTAGTCGAAAAGGTATTGTATTCTAGCCGCTGGCGCAGTTCAGGAAGCGAAGGAAGAGAGCCCTCTGGCTAGCAGGTAAAACTCTTACCGCTGCTGGCGCAATTCGTGTGCACCGGCCACGGCCATTATCCAAATCTCAAATGAAAAACTCCTGAAATCCTAAAAATTTATTCAATTAAAAATTTTAATACTATACAAGCATACAAAAATGATCGTATAACTCAAAATTAAAATTAATTATTTACATGATTTCCGATTGGATGTCTTTCAACTGAAAAATATCGAAGTATAAGAAGTATTTAAGTATTGTCACTTTTTAAATTGAGAATTATATGGTTTCACATTTGCCAACGGCCATACAACGCTGAAAAACCCAGTTCTCGTCAGATCACTGAAGTTAAGCAGCGTTGTGCACGGTTAGTACTTGGATGGGTGACCATTCGAGAATACTGAGTGCTGTTGGTACATCGTGGGTGCGGTGAGCCCACACTTGTAGTTATTTACTACAAGAAACTATCCACCTAGAAACACTACCCGAATCGGGTAGTGCCACGCCTACCCCGAAAGGGAAATGGCTTAATGGTATATACTACTACTACTACATAAGCTTTAAGTAATTTCACATAGACAATTCCAAAACCTACAATCAAAATAATAGAATTTAAAATTGAAGAGTCTTAAAAATTAACAAATTACTGAATGTGAAGATTTCACAATAATTGAACAATTTCCGACTAAGGCCTTCCGGAATCAAGTATAGCTTTTAATTCAGGCGTCTAATTTCAGGCGCCCCTAATTTTTAACCCAAACATTATAAAATAAATTTTTTTCAAGAACTAAGAAGTTATATTCGAATTTCTAAATTTAACAAGCTCAAGTATAAAGTATCAAAAAACTGATTTATTTTAAATAACAGCATCCAAATTAAGTAATTGTGAACAATTTCAATTTGTAAAAAAAGGTAGAAATTTAACAATCTGATAGTTTTAGGCTTTGAATATTTAAAATGTTATAATTATGGTCAATAAAAAATTGAAGCATTCAAAATGGTGAAAAGTTGTGAATTTTTAACCTGAACATGAACAATTTTAATCTGAAAAGCTTAAAAGTGTGTGTGTCTGTGTATATTTCTCCTATATAGTGCAGAAATAAAATTCTGTTAAAATTACAGGATTTTCAGTTAAAATAGGGACAGCATAGATTTTCTGTAAAGAATACCACATTGTAAGATCTAACAAAATATTCTGTAAATTTCACAGAAAATATAAGTAAATTTGTAAAATTAGTGATAATTTTGTCAAATTTGCAGAGAACTCGGTATGCTTGACAGAAAAGCTGCGCTTTCCCGATTTTAATTAGAAATCCTGTAACTTTAGAATAAAGACTCATTTTTCTTCGTGTACTGTTTTGGAAAAAGTAAATACTTAAAATGCATCCGCTATTCACTATTGTTTTTTTCTCGGTATTTGTGTAAGCTGTAGATTTATTTAAAAAGTATAATTTTAATGTATTCACATATTTTATCGTACACTTAAAATCCACGTAGCCGTTAACAAAAAGAAACAAGCGTATATCTAAGAAAGTTGAACATTACATTCCTTAGAGATGACGAGAGAATTTGACTAGAAAATGATTATAGGGGCAAGAACAGAAAAGTAAAAATACTTCTATCTAAAAGAAAGCAATGATCAAATCAAAGCGGGAGAAGAGAAGAAAATGGAAAATGCTTTCGAATAAGAAATTATGTTATTCGAAAATGCACGAGGAAAGCCAGATAGGAAGTAGTAGTACAGAGTTCGTCGGAATTAGGAATAGCAAGGGTGAAATAGTATGTGATATAGGGACCCTTACATGAAATTATTGAGAGGTGTAGCTATTGAGCAGCACACAACCGTGGCATAGCCATAGAAGACGATACGTCGGAAAATTCGGTTGAAAGAATTAGCGTCTCTGAGGATAGGGATATCATTACAAACTTAAAGAATGGTAAGGCTGCTAGCATAGATGGCATTTGTGCTGAAATGCTCAAGTACAGTGGCGAATATCGGTATACCTTATTACAGGCTGTGCGAATTGATACATTTTTGTATCGAGATTGAGGAAGTTCCAGATGACTGTAAAAAGGTGATCATTGTCCCATTATACAAAGGAAAGGAAGATAAAAGCAACTGTAATAATTACAGCGGCATCGGGGTACTAAGTATCGTAAACAAAATATATCAAAAAATACTTATTAATAGGGTAATGAAATTATGAAAATAACAGAAGAAAAGATCTGAGAAGTGCAATGTGGATTTATGCCAGAAAGACCATGTGCGGATCAGATATTTAGCTTGAAACAAATCATAGAAAACAGTTTGAGGGTAAACAAAAAATTTTCTGTGCATTTGTTGATCCAAAAAAAGCCTTTGATAATATGGATAGCAATAAGCTTTGGGAAGTCCTGAAAGTGTCAATGGATAGCTCCTGAAAGCAATAAAATCAATATATGCAGGTAGGAAAGCGAGTGTGAGAGTAAATAGGCAACTGTTCGATATTAGGCAAGGTGTTAAACAAGGATGCATTATGTCCTCTTGGCTGTTTATTATATTCATGCACAAGTGTCTAAGAATGGCCCTTTTCGACGAAGAAGGTGTGGATCTCAGGACAGTCAAGGTGCGTTGGTTATAGCGTTTGCAGATGATAAGGTTGTTATGGCAAAGTTAATCGGAGACTTCCAAAGCATGTTGAGCAGCCTAAATACTAGCATGAAGAACATGGACCTTAAAATCAACGTGAATAAAACAAAAATTATGGCGTTTGAAGGAAAGAGTGAGAAAACAAATAGTTTATAAGAAATGCATGATGAAGAGTGTCAGCAGAGTGAATGACACCTGAAAAGAAAGACCCTGGATACTAATGGGCCTGAGCGGAGAGCTTTTCATAATGACTTTGTGAAGTTCTTCGCCTGGGGTGCCTAATAGAGAGATTGATCAGCGACATGGGTCGGAGCAGTGTTGCGGAACGAAGGTGTTATTTAAATACACAACGCAAGAATTCTAGATCAATATAAAAATATATACCCCCCCCCCCTATCTGCCTCATATGAACTCATTGATCTCGGGTTAGAACCGAGTGAGTCACGCTTACCCCGAAAGGGATATGGCTTAATAGTAAAATAATATACGTATATAATATTTATTAGGTTGAAATTCAATTTTCGCATCTTATTAAATAGAATAAGCTTCTAATTTCACTATTATAGTGTATCTTTATTATGCTTTGATTAATTTGTAACATTTAGGGATATTTATTAGGTGGATTGCATTAATTACTGGACGTTAACAGTAAATCCAAGTCTATATATTATTCGAAAGTCTGCCATATAATACACACCATGTACATACATTCATACACATATACAATACTATTTGCCATATCAGATTACAACATGGAGAATAAGTGGCTTTAGTGCAATAATTAACGCATGATGGATCGTAGGTACTCCAAAATGAATAATATTCATGTATTATCATTGCAAAGATAAATAATGTAATTGTGCAAATGTGCATACGGAGTGACGGCAATTGACCAATGTTCGTGATTAAATATACGTCCTTCTACATTAAACGTCCAACTTGCAATTTCTATAAAGCAAATAGCAAGACCTACAGAAGCTTCATTATGAATAATTTGCAGCTTTCGATGTATCAGTTGAATGCAGATGGAATTAGAGGAACGATTGCGAATATTTTAACATTTATAGCAATTACAATTAAACGATAAGCAATTGAATCATAATTTGAATCGAAACTGATAAATAACAGCGTGTGAAATAACACATGCGAGTAGATGAATATTCATTGATCATAATTGCACGAATACAGTCTCTGTCCAAAAAAATGTTAAAGCTTTAGTTTATAATATATTGCGAAATTATTGGTGTCTTTATTTATCTTACAAATGAAAAATTTTGTCCGCATATTGTTCGAGGCTACAAATTAATTACTAAAAATGGAAAAGTGAATATTTTTATCGCAGTTGAAATTTATTTAACCTAGAAGATTTAACAACAAATTTGTATTGTCGTGGAAACAAATAACGTGCGAGAACTGAATTACTAATAGGGTATAAGTATATCACATGCTCTAAATGTAATGATTGGAACGACAAAATTATTATTTTAGTGTCTGAAAACAATTTTAAGGGCATTTCGGAATTGAAGTAAAGAAAAATAATTAAAATTGTTGCCTTAACAGGATTTATTAGACTAGAAAATAGACACAATTTGAACGTTTTAATTTACACACGCAAAAGTTTTAAGAATAAAATGTTTCAGACTCGGTTTCAGAAATTGTATTACGTTTTGTATGATTTTTCTTATTAAAAGGGATTACTTGAGTACTTAAGCATTTTTCTTAGTAAAAGGGATTACTTAATGAATGACGCCTGAAACAAAGACCTTGGATACTAATGGGCCCAAGTGGAGAACCATACATAACAATTTTGTGAGGCTCTTCACTTGGGGTGATCGCTAGAGAGATTGATCAGCAACCTGGATCGGAGCAGTGTTGCGGAATAAACTTTTCATTTAAATAAATGACACGAGAATTCCAGATCAATCTAAAATATCTATACCTAACACTTATATACCTATCTACCTCATACCTATATACCTACCTACTTTATACCTACATACCCATATACACACTACTATTTTCCAACCGAGCAAGTCACGCCTACCCCGAAAGGGAAATGGCTTAATGGTATAATAATAATAATAATAATAACTTGATTACTTAAGTTGGCTAATAAATGAAGCTTTCATACCTCCAAGACAGCCGATTATGAGAACTACAAGATGGACTTTAAAGCCTTGGTACAGCCTGCTCAGCTCGAAAAGAAGTGCTTGATATTTCGCCCGTTTTTCTTCCTCCTTTGCCGTGATATTACCATCGGCTGGTGCCGAGAATTCAATCACGTAAATGATCTTGTTCTTCAGATCTTGGAGGACAATATCAGGCTTCGTAGCACTGATACGTTGAGTGGTCGAGAATGAGAAATTCCAGTAGATCTTACACTGATCATTCTCCACAACGGACTCGAGTTCCCCCTGGGCGTATGGCAAGACGGGCAATAGATCAACACCATAGAAGTGCCTCAGATGGTAATATAACACTTTTAGAGCCGCATTGTGTCTCTCTATGTACCCGTATCGTGCATATTTTGAGCATCCACTGAGAACATGTCCAAGTGTTTCTGGCTCTTGCTTGCACGCTCGGCAGTTGGTATCGCCTACAGGTATATTCATTATGCGCTCGCGGTAAACTAAGGTGTCTATAACGCCATCTTGACAGGCAAAAAGAAATCCCTCAGTCTCCGATTTTAATCCAGCAGACTTGAGAAACATGTTGGACAGACCCATCGAGAGCTCTTCTCTACGTATAATGCCGTAGAATTTACCATGAAGGGGCTTGTCAGCATGTTCTCTTAGTAGAAGCGTATGTTCTGCTTCCTGTACACGACTTTTGCGCACCAAAGGTGTTAGTGATGCTAGGCCATGTGTAGTGTCGCTGGAATCAAATGGGAGGCCAAGCTCCTCTGCGGCCCTATCTGCGGCACGATATAGAAACGCCGCAGCATTGACGACTTCATGTTGATGTACTAGTCGCATAAGAAAATCTGTGCTATTTAGAACTGAGCAGGCTGTAGCCAGAACCGTTCTGCGATGAAGACACTCTAAGCTCAGCAAGCCTCTACCCCCTTTATCTCGAGGGAGGTATATTCGAGGTACGGAAGATCTAGGATGATGACTTCGATGAATTGTCATCATCTTGCGTGTTTTTTTATTAGCCAACTCAACAAGATTCCGGCTTGCCAGCGTCAGGCTCATTCCATCGCGAACCGGATGCAAAAGGCTGTTCTTCTGGGATCACTTCATCTGGTCCGTCAACACTGTTCCTCATAACATTCTACAAAGATTGGTAGCTCTAAAAAAGTATCCAGAGGTGAAACTTCATCTCCAACTGTCCCGTCTGCCGCGTAAGATCATCCGCGGCTAGAGACCTGACTCCTAGGAACAGTGTTGCCCGATGTTTTCTCGCGTAAATTTCCCGCTCTTGCTTACCTTCTAGGACAGAAGGAGCAGAAGCGGATGACGTACACGTTCCAGTTGCGTCGGGATTGGTTGCTTTTAAAGAACCATGATCGTAGCTTCCGGAGCCTACAACTTCTCACTTGATTACTTAAGCAGCGTTGGGCGCGGTTAGTACTTGGATGGGTGACCATTCGAGAATACTGCGTGCTGTTGGCACATCGTGGGTGTGGTGAGCCCACACTTGTAGTTATTTACTACAAGAAACTATCCAACTAGAAACACTACCCAAATCGGGTAGTGTCACGCCTACCCTGAAAGGGAAATGGCTTAATGGTATACTTACTTACTTACTTACTTGTGGATTTATTTTCAAATTTAGATATTAAATAACTTCAATTAATGAAAAGATGATCATGTTTTCAACAAAAATAAAGGCGAGTTTTTCGAGACATATCGTTACACCACTGTTTTCAGATAGGATAATTGGATTCAACATTTTGATGTGTTTTTTTTAATGATGATAATGATTCTTAAAGAGCACGCCGATTTATATGCTGTACTGTCGTCTGTTTTACTTGTGTTTTGTCTAGCATCAGAAGAAAACAAGTCGCGTGGTCAGATATTTGGTGCCATAAACTCGTAAACACATCCTCTTTGTCTGCACTGGGTTGAGGAAGATAATTATATAGCACTCATGTCTTTCGCCAACCTAACTAGCGTTAATAACGCCGCTAATGCTCTCCCGACGAAACTGCTCGCATCCGGAATCCTACGAAGCGTTTGTCCTCTTCTACGTAAATTATAATGGAACTATAAAAGATACATTGTCTGAACATCCAGATAAAAATACCTTCTCCATAACTATTTATAAACAACAAATAATAACAAGCACTATTAAAATTCTCCTATTATCATTATTATTCTCGCGAAAATAACTACACATAATTAATTACTAATAATAGCAATCTTCGAATTCATTCATTCACTTTCTCCACATTGAAACTCCTATGTTTTGCTCGCTTTTCACGTGTTTTTTGTCTCGCGACTTTTTCTATCATGTCAATGTGACAGTTTATTCATTAATATTAATATACGTCGCCCACAAATATACGTCGGTTTGGCATATCTACTCTTAGTTAATTATAAACTTTGATTACATTTTCTTCTTCTTCAAGTATACTCGCATGTAATTGTACATTAGCGGTGTTCAGCAAAAAAATGAAGTTTGAATCTCAACTTTGGCATTTTGGATTTTTTTCCGTCAAGGAGAAACAGACCAGATAATATTTCGAGGTCGCTCATAGCTAATTTGTCAATTTTTACAGACAAAGAATAGCTTTTTTCCTTGAAAACGGCAGATCACAACGCAAAATTATACAGAATATAAAAGATGCATATCATTAAAATGAGTATTTCTTGTTCACGATTTTTAATTATGATGCATATTTAATGAGATTTGGAAATAAAATTGTTAGAATGAAGCACAAGAGCAACGAAAAAGACAATGACAATGACTACGTCGATAGACAGACACCATCGTAAAAACTTTTTTTTTCTCGGATTCAAGTGGCATCTCGAAACGCGGAGATTCAAATAAATCCGTGAATGTCATTTTCATATAAGCTACACCTTCTCATTATGATGAAAATGTAGAAATTGAAAATGCAAGTTGAGATTTGGACTTATTTTCTTAACAGCCCTACTGTACATCTTCAAATAAAGATATAAAAGATTCTAATTGTAAATTTTCCCTAAAATTTTCCCTGATTTTGAAATTATACCAATCTTTAAAAAATATATAAATTCATATGAAAGCAATGTTTTGCGCAAGATAAGTTCAATTTGAAAGGGTTTTATTTCAAGTAGAGGCTGATTGTGTTATGAAAAAATATAAATTTTGCAACGTTGCGATACTTTCATAGGAGTAGAAAATATAAATCACGATTCCCATGTGGCGATATGGCTCTTGCATTTACATGCAATCGTCACTGTGCGGTGTGCGCACTTTGACAATGCACATTTTCAACGCATGGCACATGTTAAACGTTGTTGGTCAACAGTGATAAATTGATTTATATGAATTCCAATCGTAAAGCAACACAGTATTGTATTATGGGGCGGAACGAATTATAAAATATGGCACTTGGGGTCGGCAGGGTGGCACGAGGGCTTTTGCGTGGATCCGATGACAAATAAAAGTTCACTAACGAGAAACCGAGAACATGTGTCAAGAGCATAATTCGAGAATTATACACTTCGCTAATATTTGTTTACATTTATCAATTCGTTCGGGACATACTTCCACACTGGAACTAGATCCCTAATGAACAACGATTTTCAGTTTTTAAGAAATGATAAATTTAAAAACATTTTCTCATAGTAAATATGAAAATATTTAACTGATGAATACTACCATTTTTTCACAAATGCCTGATGGTAATTACATCCTTATTATAGAATTAACATTTTAAACAACAGTGCAAAATATACACAAATTTAATAATGTTAGTAGTTAAGTGGAAGTATAATACTTCTGAAGGATAAAAACATACTTATTTTCGGCATATCTCTCGCTTTTGAATAATTACACATGCCGTATCACTTATCGCAAAATAAAAGGCTCTTTCAACCTTTGTTATGTGACCAACAGGTTTGCAAGCAGACGTGCGCAAACGTGAAATTTGACATATCCAGTTTCTAAAGAACTATTTAATTTTGTGAGGTACCTAGCGATAAGTCAGGAACACCGATTAGAAATAAATTGTGGAAGCATGCCTAGTTAAAAGAAAATTAATGTATGTTAAACAATTCACTTGTCAACAACTATTATTGCAAAATGCTAATGTTTTTGAACGTGAAGGCGCACGATTGGCTGAATGCCAACAAATAAAAGTCAAAAGGTAAAGCTGAGTGTGCGAAAACTAACGTAGATAAAAGATCTTCAGAAATAAAATCTCCAACGGCAAGGCAAGTCCAGTATTGTTTTAATTTAATCATGAAAAAAAGTATTTAATCCTTCAGTTTTAAAGCTATATTGTAATTGTAAACTGCAATCTGAGCTTATGCGCGTAAAATAGCTTGGGGATATCAAGATTTAAACATGTTTAAATCTTGATGTAATTTAGGTTACAGTTTCATGCGTAGAAACACGTTATCTTCCAGTCAGATGACAATGGTCACGCACCTTCTTCGTCGACGGACAGAAGAACTAGAAATGTGCTACTAAGCCACTAAGGGGTAGGTTCTGGGGTAGACCACGTGATTAACGTTTGGTATGGGACCACTGGATAATGGATAAAATAGGTAATAGAAACGGAATAGGGTAGATTTGGCCGACATCGGAGTGAACTGCTCGTTCGTGAATCCGGAATCGTAAGTTCGGTATACCGTGAATTGGTATATACGAGCCGTAGATCAGCCAGCAGACAATAACGTATTTATTAGCTAGGGGGATGTAATCTATAGAGCGTCCTGTCGGTTAACCCTCGGAAATATTTATCGTTCGTATACGAAAGTACGTCGCACGCGGAGTCACCCTATCGACGTACAACACTACATAAAGTCATTTAGTACTGGGCCAAAACGTGCCGATAAAGCCGTGCAGGGAGTTTGAGTAGGATGATTTAAGGCTGACGTCACACCATCTCAAGATAATATATTTAGAGTTTAGAGGTCGACCATCAGGGGATGCTAGTACTGAATAATTATTACTTTAATCCTCTTCTCACCCTCGTGTGAATTTAGGATATATAAATAATCCTCAATGAGCGTGGCAAACATTCTTCGTGCATTGGCCATAGGTTACGCAGTTCGACGTATTTAAATGACAAGGTTCCATCTCGAAGAAATCAAATGAAAAATTTACATGGGATTTTGATTTTTGAAGCTTCGAAAGTTAACCTTCCGAGTTAACACATTTTAATTTGGTCTGTGCGGGATGTATCCTTGTCATTTGCTCACGTCAAGTTGTCTTTCGCTCAAATTAGAAGATATTCGACATTTTTGGTTACTCATCTTTAACTGTAATCTCGATTGACAACATATTACAAAAGTGATTCACCCTCCCTAATAAATAAAATTTCTTTGGAAGATAGAAGTGTAATTATGTACCAAATCCATGTTTATATTACAAGCATCAACATTGCTTTGATTATATGCACTTTATTACCATCAATTTATTCGTTAGGGTCGAGATCCGTTATTACGCATATTCGTTTTACAAAATTATTAGACTTTCCAAGAATATAAAGTGAGCGAACCACTTTCCACGGAGTAGTCTTGCAATTTTAGAATGATTTGCGAGAGGCAGGGCTGAAAAGCTTTTAATCAGTCGTAGGCAAAATATCGAGGTGAAATCATCGGTCGTTAACGCGAGGAAGTAGGCCTGCGTGAGGTACTCTCATAAATCTTTCGTGTAACGCGTTATAGCGGCCTGTTATTACTCCAGTTGATAACGATAATATTCGCACGAACTCCACTATCCGACTATCCGTTTTACACGCGGAGTACCTACGTAATTCCAATCGCTCTATTGGTACTACGAACAGTAAACAGAGTGTACAATTGTACATACAGCATACGTTACATTCTGAAATAGTCGCTTGCACCGAAATCGCTATTTCCCATAAAGAATTGAATCTCTATCGTAAAATAATAATTTGATTTGTGGATGTAGAGATAATTATTACTTCTTTCTCAATACGCTTAATAAAAACCCCAAAAATAAAAGGTTTAAAAAAAGAAAAGTGTTTTACTGTCTGCTTCAATATGTATATGAAAAGCAATATTTTAATATTTATGTGAAGTTTACTGAATTCATCTACAAACATTGTTTTACGTTTGCGCAGTTTTTCAATTAAACTCGTTTAATAATGTTTTTTAATAATGTATTTACAGAATTCAAGGGTAGCGTTAGAAAAGAATATATCCAACATTTTTCCGGAAACATAGGATTATTGGTTAATAAAATCCACAGTTGAAAAAACATGTGTCTCGAACAAAAATTTCTCCTCCATTTTCTAGGAACTTATTGATATTTCCCAATCAAACTTATAATGTATCAATTCAGCAACTCAATATACCTCGAAATCCAGTTTTTTTATTCTGAAATTGAAAATTGGATTTTTACTCACTGTTCAAAGTTGAGAAGACTTGCCCTTCTGGCGAAAAAAAATCTTCTCCCTTGATTTTTTCGGAAACTAAAATTATGTGAAAAACTTTTAGTCATTTGAATAAATATTTACCGGGGAGGAGGCGGTGAAAATTTTAGGATCATAAGCATTAAAAAATAAATAAATTGGACCTTCAAAAGTGACTTAAAGAGAAATTTGACTTTTCGGGAAAAATACATATTTTATATTTCGCTTTATCTTAAAAGGAAGCTTATTTTTTCCTTTTAATAGCATTGAGGTTAAAAAGTGGGATTTTTATTTATGAAAATAAGCGATAAGTGCTGTTTGAGAATATACAATCTGTTTTGGTGATTTGTACTTCTTCTAATGGTGATAAACAAATTTTGTCTAATAAAGTTTAGATAGGGGTTTCCCCCGTGTGAAAAATTGTCCGGATTGCACTGTGAAATTGCAATGTAATTGCAGTGATTGCAAGGTGACAATAGGGTGATTGCAATGAACTTTGTACACTGATTGCAGGAGTTGCGTACCCCTGGCGCTGAGTAGAAGTGAAACCTTTGTATGTATGGTTATTTGGTTAAGCGCTAGTCTGGACAAGCTAATCTGGCACTAGTCAGTGGAACTTGTAAAAATCTGTCACTCTGCCACATCCTACCAAAAAGTTTAAGCCAAAAAAATTTTCGTATAGAGTTATCACCATTAAGAAAGCAAATGCCGATTCTGAACTTATTGGTATATTTTTATACTGCCGGCGACAAAACTTTTAAAAAGTGGTCTATTCCCGTTGCTTACAATCAGGGATGTGCAGTTACGCGTGACTGGAAGTTTTTTTACGTATAATACCTAAAGAAGGTATTTTACGTAAAATACCTCGAATATGTAAAATACATGTAGAAAACCTCTGATTGGCTGTCTGATTCAAGAAAATTAATTTAAACCAGTAAATTACCACGAGTATTCTACTGACCCATCCCTGCTTACAATGGAAAAACAGGGAGTGATGGGGCAACTAGCGCCACGCTGGAGATATTAGGAACTAATCAACTTAGGACACAGGACAAACAGAACGACGATTATCAATCGCATGTTTGTTTTCAATAAATTTTTAATAACAAGGAGAAATAATTATTAAAAAATAATAATTGAAACAAATTAAAACCACTTCCGACTTGAAATATTGCAATAGTTTTTAGTATCCAGTTGTACCTTTAATCTTTTTAAATTATTTTTAATCTATTGGTCAATATAATCTCCCCAATGAGTATTTTTTATTTTTCTCTGTAGATGTAGTTTTACGCGAAGAACGGGAGAAACTTAAAAGTCGGATAAGGGGAGATGACACTCAGTACTCTGGGTTTGGGTCACAAGGAAGGGGGTGCAGGGTGAGGATGGATATACACTTATACACCGTGGCTGTTGGACGGGGTGACAGCTGTCGATTTCGTGCAGCCCTTCCTTGCACAGAATGTGCCGGCAGAGTTGCAATCGACTAACCATAAATAACATCCAATGGTAGGTTAAGCGAAAAAGAGAGACAGAGAGGGAGAGCAAGAGAAAAAAGTGAAAAAACTCTGAAGCAAAAATATCGCGCTGCCACGCCACGATGGACGAGTTCGTGCTCGTCGACGACACAGCAGGATTAGCCCATTATCCGTACGTTATGCTAATCATGTTTACGCCTGGTCTGATCGGTGGAGGTAAGTAGAGGGATTATCCACTCCTGACTGCCCGGAGCATAGATGCGTGAGAGAACCGGGGTTTGATCGCTTCGTCGACGGGGATCTATCCGATCGACGGTGAAATCGAAGGACAGCTTGTCTTTCAGACAGTGCACTGTAAAATGAAGCGCAGAGAAATCGGAGAGGCGCGAGAAATGATATTTCACAGATTCAAAGATCACTCAATCGGAAGGGCAGTTTGGATCAAGCTACCTTTGATGAGCCAAGAGCCAAGACTTCCCGGTAGTTAGCTTGAGCAGCAGTAGGTCGGGATAAACTCCTTTCTACATAAGGACAGTGGAAGACCTTCTAGGTCAATTTTTGTTATAATCAGCACTCGTTTAGAAATTAATAAAAGTACGAAAATCTTTACTATAATGGGTCAGATCCTAACAGGCAGTATAGTAAAACATCAGATACTCGTTTCTGGCTAAGACTAAGTTAATGATTTCGGGAAATATAAAGAACGAAACGAAAATTTGTCTCCGACTTGAACAAAAATTGCACCCCAGTAAAGAAAATAACGTAATTGAAAAACCAGGAACCTTCGATGGATCGGAAATGGTCCAAATTCCTGTGGTGACCATTAGGGAACCGCCTACAGAGTTTTCCCTGGGCAAACGTGCCTAGATAGAACATATAGAGAAAGCAGAGCAGAGGTTGGCGCGTGTATGGGGATCTTTCTGCGGAAATCTCGGAACACGCTCTTTGCGTGGCCATGCGGACGTCGAGTTTGCGTCCCAGAACAGTAAATCAAGTCTGCGATCTCACCCTCACATCCTCTGCCTCTCTCTATCCTGCCACCCCTCAAGCCTAAATTCTCGTTCCTTCTCTCTTGGTAGTCAGGCAAACAATGCGTGGCGTGACGAAGGCATTGTCGAGTTTACGCCCTGCAGGGTGCTCCATTGCTCCAACTAACATCCAAAGCTCAGGCTCACTCACTATTATGGAAGGAACCCCATCAATTACACGGGAAATTGCACGCACATTATTTATGTGCGTTCCTACACGGTGCAGCATGACCATACATGTCATGGAACACCAGAGCGCGGAGTAAAGGTTATCGATGATCCGACAAAGAGGACATAAATAATGTCTTTTGCACCGGTTTTCATGTACTGTATGCAATCCGTATCTACCACATGTGTCCAGAAGACCGCAGAAGACTTACTAAAACTCATAAATGCAAGTCATCAATTTCGCGATGTGTATGATATATGATATAAATGTATGACCCGAATTACTATAAGTTGTATATCGCAGAACATTCATATTGACAGGTTCTATCTCAAGTGGCGATTTAATTGAGATAGAACTTTGTCATTTGTATACGTCGATATACATTATATACATTATACATTGTAAATTAAATTTAAGCACTTCCAAATCATTGCAAACTTTGGAATCATTTTGGAATAGTTTGCAATAACTTTTCAGTCACTATACAAAATTGAAATCGCTTGAAATTAATTGCAATTAAAGACTTTTAAATCATAGTTTAAAAATTTCTAATAACAGATACAATATCGATCAAACACGGTCTTATTTTGACCATTCTTAAAAATACCAATATCCGCGAAATTATTGAACACTTTTTCAATTTCTTTGGCTTATTTTAAGACAATTTTGCCCGTTTGAATGAGATGGTCCAGAAAATTTTTGATGCATTTTTACAGATTTGACAATGGGTTAAACCTAACGAGAAATTCCCTAAGAACTTTAGTGAAGGGCTCTAATCTTTAATATTCAAAATTGTTTTTAAAAATCAAAGCGTAAGTCATGTGATTGATATTAAATGTTAGAAAAATGATAGATTCTCGAAGTATTCAATTTCATTAGCACTTATTCCGTTTCTCAAAGACCTGTCAAGAAAAGGATAAGAGTAAAATTAACGTGATTGGCATGAAACCTCTGCGCACAATATGCGGGAAAACACTGGTGGACAAAGTGAGAAATGAGATAATCCTCATAGAATGTGGTACATATGAGACACTACTATCGGCGAGAAAATTCGAGTCCTCTGGCTTTGACGTTAAAGAAGTCAGTGAAGAAAAAATGGTAGCTCAATGAATGAAGGATCATTTTAAAGG
>CAKNYM010004458.1:0-12057 GCA_932195095.1 Andricus curvator | reverse complement strand
AAAAAAAAAAAAACAAGACCATTTTTCGAAAAAAGGGCACTAATAGGTTGTGTATTATGTAATACAAGTTAGAAATGTGTTCATAACAAAAGCTAGCCACATTGGAAATTAATGGAAGTTGATAAGTTTAACTTTTTAGAAAGAAATATTATAGTCATGGGTAAATTCTTGTTTCAAAAAATACTCAAAAATCAAATTTATCGTGTTTGGAGGTAATTTATTAATTTTATTGGAATTGCTAAAGCAGAAATTAATTTTTCAAAGCTTTTCTCAATTTTTGCAAACATTTAAAATATTTTATGTGATTATTTTTCGTTAATAATCGCGATCTAAATCTGAATGTAAATTTCGGTCAAATTTATTGTTCCTTATTGTAAATAATTATAATTGAAATTTACTTATATGGTAAATCATTCTCATATCATATGGAATATTTTAAATACGTCAGTAGTATGTTTTCGTCTTTTATGGAAAGCTAATCTACAATGCTGGAAGTAAAAAGACATACTTAATTGATAACGTTATGAATTTCTGTACTATTTGCCATATACTTTACTGGAGATTAGTGATCTCACAATATGAAAACAAATTAAGTTCCAAATCCTGCGTTGGAAAGATAAAACAAATTCTATGCAAAATTTGGTTATATTGAGACAGATAATAATAGTTAAAAAAAAATCTGACGAAAATCTTTTCAAATTTGAGAACGTTCAATATTTGAAAACAAAAATAGTCGAATTTTAACATAATTTAATTTAACGGAACTGAAATTTAAACTATTTTTAACTATCATAACTTGTTAATCTCTTTTTTGTTAAATTCGTAATTTTTAAATGATCTTCCTATTTGAATTTTGGTCAAATCAAAAAATTGCGTTATATTTGATAGCTACTAAAATTTTATGTTGAAACTTCTTGATATGTTATTTGTCTTTTTGTCCTCTGCAGAATCTTTAATACACATTTTTGAAACTCTTTTTTGCTTATCATTAAAATTAAAAAATTATTAATACTTTGAAGACAAAAAAAACTGAGATTCATAAAGTGCAAATCAAACCATTAAAAGTAGATTTCAAAAGATTCAAACAAAATTTTGTCAAGATTCCTGGGAAATATTCAAATGACTTTCTATCATAAGAAATTGATTCGAAGAAAAAATGAAACAAAATTTCAAAAGTTTTCCGGAAATTTCGAAAAAGAGTGTGGAAAATTTGTAATGAATTTTTATTTTGAAAAATTATTTGGAAGAGAATATCAATTTATAAAATATCTTTTTATTTCTTCCAAACTTCTAAACCTAAACGTCCTATTTTTCCTTATATTTGGTTAAATCCCGTAAAACAAAAAAAATCTATTAAAAATTTTCTACATTCTTTTTCGACACATCTAAAATCTTCAAAAATCTTTTTCGAATTTTAACAAGAATCTTAGGTAAATTATATTCATAGAACTTTGAAATCAAACTGGTAATACTTATTTGCTTATTCTCAGATCTCAACCCGTGCAGAAATTTCGCCGTGGCCCAGACTCGTTCAAATCGGGCCCCGACCTGGAAATCGAGTCAGGGCCAGACTCATCATGAAACACCTAGCCACAGTAGAGCCATGTTTAGGAGCCCGATCTGCGCCTGGTCTGGCCCCTATTAATTATCCGAGTCTAGCCACATTAATTAATTTTTAATTAGCAATTAAAATGCTTCAAAGTAATTATTACCGCAATATTAAATAAAAAGCCAAATTATTAAAATAGAACTTTATTTTGAATACAACCGTAAAATAATATAAAATGTTTACATGGACCTCTGCTTTCGATTATCGTCCCAGTTTTTCGCCTTCCAGAAAACGGAGCTCATGTCGGACAGTACTTCCTCTTCTGTTGCTTCGAATTTTTCTCGAACAGGTCTAGAAAGAAATATTATAGAAGTTAATTAGGGTAAAAAATTAGCATATAACTATGCAATATAATTCAAATTGTACAACTGAAATTTTTTACCTAGTACACATGTACAAAATTGAAAATCCTTGAAGACCTCCTTTCATAGGATCTTTTTTACTACGGTGAACTTCATGACCATTTCTCTACATAAATATTTTTCTATTGTCAGATTCAGAGCCTTGCGAAGTCCAGTATCTTTATTGAACGACGAGTTCAGAGAAGCCTTCAGCATAAAACGTAGAAATCGAAATATAACCTCAAAATTCCAACTTTTCATTTTACAAAAATAGCGCTAAAGAGCGAAAAAATATCAATTTATAATATTTGTTGTCTAAAATGAGGAACTCAAGTGTTTAGGCTAGAACTTGGATCCAATACAATACAAGACAATACAATTAAATACACAAAATTAGTATTGAATACTTACTTTCGTTGCTTTCGTTGTCATCACGTAACTACGGAACCTTGCTGATTGCAGGATGTTTGCGAACTCGGGGTGTGCTTATTAATTTCGGCATTTATTATTAATATCCTAACAATAAATGATACGCCTCGAAGGAAAACAAAAATTCAGGTTATGTTCGAGGTTATGTGACATCTAGCGCATGTAACTTAAGATGGCGTTGCGAAGAGGCTAGATGACGTCACAATACATAGCCCGGTTAGGGTACTATATTAGGCAGGAAGAAGCAACCGCCATATTGGTTCCTGGACAGTTTGCGGGAAACAATGCGATAATCATGTCGTGTGTTTTAGTTGAAACTAAGTTTAGAATATAATAAAAATGGTCTGCTGTAGTGCTCCGCTTTGTAAAAACAGAAACGAAGATAGTACAAAGAGAAAGACTGTCAATATGGATTATAAATTGTAGACGCGACAAATGGTACCGAATTGTAATTCAAAATTATGCGAAGTAAGAACTCATATTTATCATTAAAACAATATAATTTAAATATCTGGGGTCTGAAGCTTATGGTTATATGTCATTAAATTGCCTGTGAGCATTTTTTTGGTATGTTAAAGCAAAATAAGATCCACAAGAAAGTAAGGTTAGAAACCCGTTTTTCTACAGCACGACGCACGTTAACCACGCAAATAAAAAGGACGGATTTTGAATTCCGCGGGGAACCAAGATGGCAGCTTACATATCCATCTAATATAGTACCTTAGCCCGGTCTGGTACGAGTCAAGGCCACAGAATTCTTCCTATCGGGACCAAATAGTACACATCGGAAAACGTATGTTTAGAATAAAATAAAGTTTAACGGAGATAAAATTGTATTGAATTAATTTATGTAAGTCGTATTGACTCTGTTAAAACTGTGATAAGCAGCTTCTTCACAGTTGCCTCTATATGAAGTTGAGCCACAATCATCAAATTATTGTAATCGCTTATTTTTGGTTAACGAAAATAGTTTGTTTTAAAAAAGAATTATAAAGTTATATAACCTGGTCATATGATCTGAGACACTCTGAAGTTAAAATGGCGTCGTGTAAGAGGATTTTCGCATTAATAGTTTTCATAAAATTGTTTGCAACATCATCAGCCAGCTGTCTAGGATCAAATAACCGTGTACTACCTGAGGGTACCGTACGAGTACTCAATGGATACGGCACGTTCAGAGCAGGACGAGCAGGAATAGATTGTCCAAATCGAATCGACCGTTTTTGTCGTCGATTTTTTATATCTGAATTGGAAAAGTCATTCAGATATACTCAACATGTGAGAACTTACCATACACCTAACAACGAAATAATTTCACAGGTTCGTGTTTCTGAAAGAAATGATGAACCTTACCTTGCAGACCGAGGGGGCCGCATTGAACTAGTTGATGGTGGTCCCGGATTTGCAAATGTTACCCTGAAATTCACCAGTGATTGGGACAATGGAATTCGTAAATTCATAGATCTGTACTGTCGTGATCATCCTCATCAAGCCTGAAACTTTCTTAGTGCGTACAATGTAAGCAAATAAAACTAATTTTCAAAATCTTCACATCATTTCTATATATAATATTTCCATATGCTTCCAATCGAATCTGTGTAAGCACTGACAAGCCTGAGGAAATCTAGACAAAATGAAAATGTTAAATCTAAAAATGTACAAATTGGAAAGATTTGCGATTAGCATGTTATCAGACTTTATCAAAAATGTTATAAGTTAGATATTTGAATGTAAAATGTGACAAAATGAAACTAATTTTCAACATCTTGATGTCATTTTTATTTATATCCTCATCTCTTTTTCCCATATGCGTCCAATCGACCTTGTTTAAAACTGATGTCCGATAAAAACTTGTATATAAGACTATATAAAACATTACAATAACTATAGAGTAGAACGGAGCGAGCCGGCCACGACGACACATTTTGGCGTGCAAGGCACTTGTTAGAAAAGATATCAAAAAGTGTATGATGTCGTTAGAAAGCTTGATTCTTTGGCTATAAAATTGCCTTGTGGCATTTCGACGTAGCTTGCACATTACAGTTTCTACAACCGTTTTACAAAGATGCTATGTTTTTGCTCAACTGTAAAACATGGAGCGAGGCAGCCAACCATTTCAGCAGTTATTAGGCGGCACACAACGGTTTTATACACAAATATAATAATGTATAGGTTCTTCATTAGGTTCAAGATAATATATAAAAACAAAAAACAAAGTTATAGGTCTCCTCTCGTCGAGTGCCGCCACAAGCAATTCGCTTTTTAGCCTAAAATAGAGCATTCATGAATACGAACCAAAAACTTTGTTTTACTGTTCAAACGAGACTCCAAAACTTTGGCAGAAGCCAGATCACAACACCGCAAAATAAAAACAAGTTTAAAATTTAAAAAAAAATTATTTTAAAATCTTTTTCAGGAAAATTCGTGTGAAATTTTATTTTTAGAAATAGTTTAACATACAATGTTTTTTCACTCAGATCATTTCAACAAAAATGCCCAATGATGATGCGATTTCGAGTCTCTAAAGATGGCAAAAGTCTGGAGTTAAAACATATGTCAGAAAAGCACAATCACAAAGTAAACGAGGTAAGCTATCCCAGATAGCAATATGCGCGCATAGTGCGACGCACACGCGTCGCACGCGTGCGGATTTTTCCGCACGGCGTGCACGCAAGCGATGACGCAGATGCGTCCTCATATGCGTAACAGGTGCGTCGCACGGCGTGCGGGTCGCACGTCGTGCGGGCATAGTGCGAGCACACACTGCGGGTTCTTGCGGACGGTATGTATATATATATATATATATATATATATATATATTTAAATGTAGATTGTTGAATAAAAAGTATGCAATTCATCTTGAACGTAATTTTTATTGAAACAAAAAAAGTGTTTTTAAATTAACGCATTCGAAAAATATTTTATGTTTCAAGCCTCATAAAAACAATCGTGCATTTTCTGAAAATTTCTTTTTCTGAAAAGTTTAAAATCCATGTTTAAAAAATAAAATCAAAGAAAGGTACAGAGTACCATGCTCCTTTCTTTGATTTTATTTTTTAAACATGGATTTTAAACTTAATTTAAAAACTTTTATCAAAAAAAAAAAACAAATAAATTTCAAACAGTTTGCTACTATTCAATCAGATTGAGTACCGAGAATGGAGTTTTTTCAAAGAAGTACAAACTTCAATTATTCTTATAATAGATTATTAATTTTTTACTTACGAAACTTTTACGTATAAAACTACGATGTCTAACCGAAGTTGTTCTTTCTTTCTTTGAAAATGGATATTAAATATATAACTAAATCTGACCGCTCTACTTAATGATTTGAACCAAGGATTTTCTGATGAGGTCGCCATGACTGGTGACGAAACGTCAAATTTCATTAAATAATATTTGGCTGGAAGTGTTTTTTGAATTTCTCTTATATAAATTATTCCAGACGTTAAAACATTATTGAGGATTTACCATCTTTCCTCTATCTACTTATAAAAAGTATTTTTGTAAAGGTGCAAACGTTAGCTTATATCAAGACGAAGAAGGAAACTTTAAAGATCACTTCGTACAAACTGAAGATATGAAATTAATTGTGCAAGCATATCCAGATTTGTTGTCAAGCGATGCGATTTACAAAACAAAACGAATTTGATCTACCTCTCGTAGTAGTCATGGGACAAGATTGCAACTGTCAAAGTCACATCGTTGGATTGGGATTGGTTGTGAATGAAGACAAAGATACTCTTCGATGGCTGTTTCATACTTTCAAGGAAGGAAATCCGATCACTGAAACTGAATTGAAATGCGTGATCACTGATAAGGATATGACAGAGAGAAATGTGATTCGTGAACTTTACCTAAACATGAATTTAATCATTTTCATATTTCACGTTCTGCGAACATGTAGACGTGAAATTACGACTGAGAAAATGGGCATTACAAACAACGAGAGAAAGATCAGTCTATAGTATCTGGAAAAATTGGTTTATGCACGAACCGATGATGTCTTTATAAAACTAGAAAATGAATTCCGAGAATCTGCTCCACAAACTGTAGTGGAATACTACGACAAGAGTTGGAAGCATTGCCGAAATGAGTGGAAACATAAACGAAAACTTTGTGAAATCAAACTTTTTGAACAACACAAACAACAAGTTGGAGAGAGCAAATGGTATTATACAATCAGGATGTGATAAGCGCAGTGATCTAGAAAAATTTATTGACAACATGTTCGAGACAATTCATATTCTAGATAATCAAAAAAATCACTCGATCATCGATTCAGTACAAAGACCTTTGTACATACATACCATTCTCAAGAGAAAGCGGCGAATTTAAATTTCAGGATGTCTTGACCACACGAAGTGCCAAATACATTTTAAATGAAATAAAAGATTCAGCCAAACAAATAATAACTGAGAAACTTGATAGTTACTACTTGTGTAGAGATTCTTATGCACCAGTGCACATTACAACAAAAAATTGCACCTGCCAATTTTATCTCTCCACACAGTTACCTTGTAAACACATTTTCGCACTGAGAAAACGATTACAGTTACCACTCTACAGTGAGACTCTGATATTGAAGAGATGGAAAAAGAAGTTACTCCAAGGCAAATTACAAGGCTTGTGAAACTAATGGAGAAAAAGGAACAAATCCTGTGGCAACATTATCAACAAGAAGGACTTCATCCATGAAATTATCGTTTCAACAGAAACGAAAAGAACTTCTCCCGATAAATAATTCCATAGCTCAATTAGGAGCTCTACGTTCGAAAGACCTATTCCAGTTGAGAAAAGAAAATCTTGAAACGCTTCAAAACCTTTGGATACAGGGACATGATCAAAAAACACGATTATAAACGATTAATTTAAACGTAATCATTTTCAGCCGTTTTTCTTATTCGTTTCAAGCATTCGCAGTCGATTATTTCTAGAAGGGATCTCTAAGTCTGTAAGAAATCACTGAATTACATAATCATTTATATTTATTCTAGGAAAATGAAGAAACTCAATCGAAGGATCGACCATCATCGAGTATTCAACACGAGCAAAGCGTGCATTTAACGACACTCAAACGCACTAGCGAACAATCCCGAATCATTGCTGAAGTAACACGAAAAAATCCAGAGCAAACAGTACGTAATAAAATCAACCACATAAAAAATGCTATTAAAATCTATATATTTTCATAATGTCAGAAAATATTTTTTCACAGATTATGTATACGGATGCTAATGATGAGGATCTCATCCTCAGTGGCGACATTATTATGGACAACAATAATATCGATTTCATTGATTTAGGTATTGAAAGTGTTGATACTTTTCCAGAAGTTGATAATACTGCCAAGTCGAATGATTTTTTAAAATACACTAGTAACTTTTCGGATCCAACTGCTAAACAAATAAAGCTAGTATGTGATCAAAAAAGACCATTGCAAATCCATTTTCCAATTTTTTAATTTTAATCTGAAGATTGTACCAGGTACTAATTTATAAATCTAATTTAAATTCTCTCCTCAGGATGACGATAATCATAATGATAGCAGCGAGTCTGCCGTATTATCACTAGATATGAGCAAAGCAGAAACATCTAATGAAAGCGATAAAGAAAACGCAGTAGATGTAATACACTACTCAAAGATTATCTTTGATAACATACCGGATTTAGCAACAGTGAAAATGCCAGAAAAGACCAAACAATGAGGGCGTCCAAAAAGTGCTAATCTTAACGTAATTGGACTGCCAAAGAAAGGACTTCGTGGTACGATTAGCTTTCAGGACAAAAGCTTAATTGAGAAGAAAAAGTTTATTTCATCTCTTTTGTTGAAAGATAAAGATGGCGTGAAAGATATAAACAAAACGGATTTTTTGTTGAACATCGAATCCGTCGAAACAGATGTATAAAAGCTACCTTATTCATTACTGGATGAAAGAATTAAATTTAGTCTAGTCATGAACTATTTCGATACTGAAGCTTGGGGTAAAATCGAAGAACTTATAACTTCTTTAAATACATCCCCAAAATGTAAATGTAGTATTTGTAACGCAGATACTGACAACACGAGTTTGGCCAATGTGCGTTGCGACTGTTGCTTACTTTGGAATCATGTAACATGTCTTAAATTAAAACCGGCGCTGAAAACCAAAAAATGGTTCTATTATCTTTGTCAGAAGATCCATTTTAACCCATTTATATCCCGGGTTATTCTAGGAATATCCAGGGGATAACCCGTCGGTATATCTTGTGAGGCGGAAATTTGGATATCACCAAGCTATCCGGGATGTCTACGGCAAGCTTCTGGGATACTCAAATGTCCCACATGGGATATATAAAATATACATTGAATATGATACTACAAATAAAAATCTTCTATTTAAAGTTAGCATATTGAATATTTCTATCCCTGATAGGAAAGGGGTAGGGGGTTGAACAACATTCAATAACCTTATCGTCCAGTTCTCGGATAGCTTTCAAAGTGCGTGGGTGAACAAAACACAGTTGTCCAATAAGGATATTGAGTACACAATTTTCTGCTATTGTCCGACATCATCTATAAGTAATTATTGAAAGAAAAGTTGAGAACCGGACATTTAGATGATGATTAGAATTTTTCAAAAACCTAACCTAAGGACCTAAGGACTTGAGGACTTAAGATAAGACTTTATGTAGGACTCTGTTTGAATCATGATAAGCAGGTTCTTCGCAGTAACCTCTATAAAAGTTGCGTCAGAGTCATCGGATTATTAAAGCCGCTTATTCTTAATTCACGCAGATGGTTGGTTTGAAAAAGAATTATAAAGTTCTAAAGCCTGCTCATTTGGCTTGAAGCACTCAGAAGTAAAGATGGCATCATGTAAGAGGATTTTCACATTAACTGTTTTCATAAAATTGTTTGCAACATCATCAGCCAGCTGTCGAGGACCAAATAACCGCGTACTACCTGAGGGTACCATACGAGTACTCCATGGATACGGCACGTTTAGAGCAGGACGAGCAGGAATAGACGTTCCAAACGAAATCGACCGCCTTTGCCTTAGATATTTTGTGGTTGAATTGGTAAATTCATATGGATATCGTCGAAGTGAGCAAACTTTCCAAACACCGAACAACGAAATAATTACTCAAGTTCGTGTTTCTGACATGGAATATGATCCTAATCTTGGAGGCCGAGGAGGCTGCATTGAAGTTGTTAATGGTGGTCCCGGATTTGCAAATATCAGCCTGAAATTCACGAGTGCATGGAACGATGGAATTCGAAAATACGTAGATCTGTACTGCCGTGATCATCTTCATCAACCCTAAAATTTTCTTAGTGCGAACAATGTAAGCAAATAAAACTAATTTTCAAAATCGTCACATCACTTCCATAGTATATATTTCCATATGCTTCCAATCTAATCTGTCCAAACACTGACAAGCCTGAGGAAATCTAGGAAAAATAAAAAAGTTAAATCTAAAAATGTGCAAATACAAAAGATTTACATCACTTCTATTTATATTTCCATTTTTTCCCAATTTCGAAATTCCTTGACTTTCGGCGACTTTTCCCTGAACAACTTTTCATTTTCCCTGACCGTTCTTAATTTACCTTTTAGGAATATAAAACCAACCTTGCACCTAGAAGATCAATTTATATTATTGCAAATAATGGTTTGTTTCTACAATTTCATTTTAAGCAATTTGTGTGACAACAGTCATACAAAATTGTTTAAGGAATCATCCACAAATTACATAAGACATACATAAAATACATTAATTTTTAACCAAATAGTTGAGGTTTCAACTCAAAAAGATGGTTTATGAACAAAAAATGGAATATTAAATTTTCAGTGAAAAGAATTAATTTACAATCAAGCAAAAAAGGAAATTTTAACAAAATAGTTAAATTTGCGACCAAAGTGTTGAATCTTCGATAAAAAATATGATTTATCAACGAAAAGTCTAATAGTTGATATTTCAATTAAAATATACTGTAATTTTTTTAAAAACAATTTAATTATACCAAAAAGTGCGAATTTTAAACAAAATAAATGAGTTTTAAACTGGAAAATATAACAGTTAAATTATTAGTAAAAAAATGAATTTTCAACCAAGGAAAATAAATTTTGGACGATGTGCTGAATTTTAAACCCAACGGATGAATTTTAATCAAGAAGATCAAATTTCTATGAAAAAGATCAATTTGCAACAACAAATGGAACAGTTGAATTTTCAGTTAAAGAAATGAATTTTCAACTAGAATGATAAACATTTTCAACTTTAAATAGAATAGTCAACTCTCAGTAAAAAAATTAATTTTCAACCCAATAAAATAAAACAAGATCGCTATGATTTCAATTTCTAAGATTGCTTTAAGCCTTTCAATTCGAAATTGTTTTAAGTTGAGTTTGAAGTTTTTAAATATTTTTGAACATTTTCAAATAGAAAAAAATTTACATTGCCTGGTTCTAAAATCTTCTCATTTTTCAGCCTTGAATTTGATAAATTATTATCTTCATTCTTAATTGTTTTGAATTTATTCTGGAGGTATTTAATTCAAAATTGTTTTATTACAAATGCTTTAAACTGAAAATTGTGCAACTATTAAGACTTACGAAAGAGCATAAAGAAGCCTATAATAACTGTAATGAAATAAAAAAATTTTATTTCAGATTGAAGCTGAATAAATCGTTGAAGAAGATAGTATCTGCTCAAAAATTTCTGAATACTTATTTTTACGGAATAATAATAATATTTTGTTTTTTCAATCTGATGGTATTCAAAGAAAAAAACCTTATATTGTTTCTTTTATAAAAAAAACCCTTAATTTAAAAAAGTCTTCAGTGGTGATCTCAATTTTTGACCTCCTTGCTTTTGAAGCAAAAAGCCTTTATTTTCAATGCCTCAAAAATTAAACTGTTTTTACGATTGCGCATTTAAAACTATAATAATTCTCAAATAAAATTATACATTTTTTGAGAATGATAAGTATGATTGATAAGTACCCGCGTGAAAAAGTTTGCATGGCTCAAGCATGGCTCAAGCGTGGCAAAATACTTGAAAATATGTGGCTAAAGCATGGGTCACGGCTGAATGGTACCTGGCTAAAGCGTTGCTCCTGTCCGTCTCCCACGCTTAGGCCACACTAAACACAAATGAATATTCTTAAGAATATGAAACTGTTAGAGAACATTAGCCAACGTTGAAAATTAAAACCTTAACTTTGTCAATAGCCGACACATCTCTAAATGGTAAGTCCACTACCCGGGTGCACCAGAACGTGCACCAGGTCGTTCAAGGCGTCATCTACGAGAACTTTTAAAACATTTAAATTGTGCTAACAGCCAAAACAACTCCAAATGGTGAGTCGATGCTCCGAGTACTCCGGGTCGTGCACCAGGTTGTTCAAGACGTCATCTACAAGAGCTTTTTTAAAATTTAAATTGCTTCAACAGCCAAAATAACTACCAATGGTGAGTCGATGATCCAAGTGCACCGGATCGCGCACCAGGTAGTTTAGCACGTATTCTACGAGAACTTTTTAAAAATGTATATTGTTCCAACAGCCAAAATAGCTACCAATGGTGAGTCGACAATCGAACTGCACCGGATCGCGCACCACGTAGTTCAGCACGTATTCTACGAGAACTCTTTTAAAAGTTAAATCGTTCCTACAGACAAAATAACTACTAA
>CAKNYM010004431.1:0-13446 GCA_932195095.1 Andricus curvator | reverse complement strand
AAAATTATTTTTCGTTATTGATTAATGCGTTAGGAACTTCAGACTCATTGTTTAAGGGATGGTTAAACTCCCCTAAAATTATGTCAAAACATATTCTTGCTATGTACGCTTACTCCACTTATTGGAAAGTCGTATCATGCCGTAGTAGTTGAATAAAAATCTCTATTGACTTTAGTTACTAAGAAATGATGATTTACATATGTTACTTGGATGTTTAGGGTACAAAAACACCCCCAAAAACATGCTGTATACCCAAAGAATCGTTATTCTTTCTAGTTCGTGGGTATGAATCTTTTGATTCGGTACGCCTGATCGTCAAAATATAAAAGTTTTAGTCAAATCTATCATAGCTTTTTTGAGGAAAAAAACATTTTGCTAAAATAAGCATTTTTCCATTAAAATACATGTAAAAATCGAAACTTTGGACAAGTGTTTGTCTAAAAACTGTCTATATTTCTGACATTTTTCTTTCGAATTTTTAGCTTGCAGGTTCGAAAATACGAGAAAAAATTTTTTTTATAATTTTTTATCATAAGGCTTTTTTCTGTACATTTGGTGATGGGTCCTTTATTTAAGCGCCTTTTGAAATTTTGTGAATTTATCCCTAAGAAAGGAATGGAGATGATCTCCTGTTTAACATAAATAATTCCGTCAACATTTGGGATGTTATTACGATTTTAGTACGAACTCATTAGGATAGTTGGTATACCATAATTATGTTTTAACAATCTGATTATTTCTATCTACGTTCATCTGTTAATTTATGTACCACTTCGATTTTCATACCATTCGATTGTTGAATTATTATTATTCAATCACATATAATTTATTATATATAGTATTGCTAGTTGTTACGCCTATGATCTTTTAGAAGGGTTACTACGCATGCGCCAAGGCATTACTCCTCAGATGAATGTTCTCAATACAGCGAGTGGTCATATCTTAAGATGGAGACGGAGGGTGCACACTCCGTCATCCCTTTAAATTTAATTTTTAATCTTTAACATAACTATTATAGCAAACTTTTTAACTTCGAACAATAAAGTATTATTTAAATTCTACATACTTCTTTGTTACACAACAAACCCGCCAATTGTTCGAACAATGGCGGTTTCGGTTTTTCTGTTGTCTAAGACCTAAAAATCTTCGAAGCTCGTGTGCATCGGACAGGATCGGAAAATCAATAATTCCTTTTATCATTGAGTCAGTCGGCTTTTTTCAATGCTTTGAGGATTAAATAAGTTTTTCCTTTAGATCTGTCCAATCTTTTTCAGCTATCAAGATGTAATCTAGATAAAAAAGAACACAATGTTCTCTAAGTGGTTCAAGAACTTTTGACATCAATTTTGAGAAGTAAAATGGGACATTCATAAGACCAAATATCATACGCGTAAATTCCCCTGAATAGTCTGGAGTAATGAAGGCAGTTTTATGACGATTCTCCTTCGCAATCGGGACCTGTTGCAAGATCTAACGTAATAAATAATTCCGAGCCGTTTAACATTGCTAGGTGGTCATCTAGATTAGGTAACGGAAAGTAAATTCGTTCAGTCTGGCTATTAAATTTTCGCGTATCAACGACCATTCGTGGTTCGCCATTCGCTTTTTTAACAAATAAAACTGGACTTGCGTAAGAATAATTTGTCTGGGTGGAAATCCCTGCTTTTTTTAATTCTTTAATTATATTTCTAAGTGTTTGGCGCTCTTTTATACTAGCGGCATAAGCTTTGCTACTTACCGGCTTACTTTCGGGTTTCTCGGTTATTCGCATTTCAATCAGATCCGTACATCCTAATTCGGAAAAATTTTTTGACACAGTTTCGCGATATCCATTCATTACCCTTACAAGGTCCTCTAAATCTTCTTTGATTTTGTAATCTCCGATGTGAAGTTCGTCTAACTTGAACGCAGGCCTCACAGAGTGGTCCCTATATCCCCTATCGTCCCCTATATTCAGTTGACGTCCCTAAAGTCCCCTAATTTCAAGATTTGGTCCCTAAAGTACCCTATTTCACTCAATAAGATACTATTTTTTTAAATAGATTTTTATCAAGTAAAGTAATGCTTGAATATCGCGCGCCTAAAACAAGAGGTTATGATTGGTAGTAATTAAAAATGGACGCTGAAATGTGAACCAACAAAACATGTGACAGTTGGTGACAATGTGTTGGTGACATCAGAACGTACAGTCAATGGCATATATGCCTTAACACATGTCTCTCACTCCCTCTCGTTTGTTTCAAATTTGAGGGAGTGAGATGCTAATAACGCGCATCGCCGATACGTACGAACATCTTACGAACCTCAGGCATATTGTGGGACCACCTTCGAATGGACGCGTTTTTGCTTTTTGGTCTCGTGGAACAGCGAGTGGCGAGACTGTCTTGCATTTAAATGAAGAACTGGAAATTCCAGGTAAGTTTATCATATTATTTATTTGCATTAATTTCATTGCATCTAAATTTATTTCTAAATTAATATTTAGTTACGTGTTTTATTTATAATGCAGCGTAGAATCTAATCCAATTCGTAAACATTTTTTAGGTTATAGTTCATTTACTCATGTCAATATCAGCCGTTTAATGCTCAGTCTTCACTTTTTATTTTCAACTGTTTGTTTTTTCGAGCGCCAGTTAATTTTCTGATAAAATCAGCAAAAGAACAATACTAAACCGAGAGAGCAATAGAAAGTTAGAACTTCTTCCAAATAAAACTATGGGTTATATTATTTTGAGAGTGACTAAGCCTGATTAGCTCAGATGTAACGGATCGGAGAGGGGAGTGATTAGGATTTACGTTACACACCGGATTAATAAAATCATTATTATTATTTTAAGAGTCGAGTTTAGATTCGGCACTCCAAAAATATTCCGCAAAAGTCTGCTTATGGTAAGCCACAATTACTTGGCTTGATGTTCACGCACGCGAGAGCGGTTACCCGCACACGAACCTTGCACGATCGGAAGCGGCCATGTTGAAACAACGCGTGCTAGAATTTACCGGCTGCGAATCACTGAGACTACGACCGTATAAACTTGCGAGGGTTCTTTCACCCTTTTTCTTAAGAAGAAACTACGTGATGCGAACAATTCCGTCGATCAGCCATTGCTGACGGCTAGTTAATTTGGCGTCTCTGGCCCGTTCGCATAACTTCACGACATTATTGAAAATTTGGTACAAAATTATAACAGCACAAAATACAGACAACTCATGAAAAATTCAAAAATAAATCAACAGCGAGAATTTGATGGTGACCTCACCTGAGATAACTCTCCGACCCCGTAGTGAACCAAGACCGAGTGGCATCTTTTTGATTTTTAATTATCCTTCCTTGGCGACAATAGAGGAAATTCTTAACGAGACTATGTCGAGTGTGGCTCGGACTGAGAGTGAAATTCCGTGAAGATTCTCGGCTACACGGACTTGCAAATATGTCTTCTGGCATGCGCAGATGACCGATTACGCCGAGTAGAGAGAAAATTCGTTCACAACGGGCGGCAAGCCTGCGTTACGTCACGTGTAGAAGACCGATCGCGCATAGATAGAGAGAGGGGGGGGGGGAGAGAGAGAATTCCTTTACAATGGACGACGCACGGTGGCTCACGCAAGGAACCAGTCCGATCGCGCGATATGCTAATCTATAGTCTATGGCGCGGCTGCATGGCCCCGCGCTCGACCACGTGCTGGTTTGTTCACGCCGTCGAATCCCCTCCATGCGCGCAACCAGGTCCTCTTCTCCGATGTTGTAGTGTCGTGATCTACGCGTCGATGTGTGTGACTCGTGTAGTGAACCTGTCACTGAACCCTGGTCCCTTGTGACATGTGTGTTTTTGTGTCGAGCCCTTCGGCTCCTGGGTTTATGTAAAAAAAAAAATAAACAAAAGAATTTTGTGTGATTAGTGAGTATAACCTTAATTGATTAATGTTCTTGGTCGGACGACTCTGACGGACTTGTCGGTTGGCATGGGACCCTTGAACTCCAAATCATCTTTACTAGGATTATTTTGTACGATCAAATAAAAGGTAAAATTGAGATTATGGTAGTAAGTGAAATTAAAATAAAGTTTCTAGTCGACCATAACTAATGGTCAAAAGTAGTTGGCTCGAAAATGGATTGATGGATTCATAGAGAGCACATTTTGCTCAAACCAATCAATCCCAACTGCTCACAGGCAGCTGTTAGAATTTTTGACTCTCAGTTCGAGCCACTAAAGTAGAGTTTTAGAATTGAATTTCAGTAATAAAGAATTTATTTGTATACGTGGCCAAATTCCACGTTACAGTATTTAATGAATTTTAGAATGTTTCCAGAGAAAAATTAAAAAAAAAAAAACATTCTCACTTCGATAAAAAAACGGAATGTAACCCCTGGAGTTTGGAATGCTGTATTTAATATCGTCGTTCGATAATAAACTATCGCCAACTGGGATTCAAAAAAATTGCATATTAAAAGAGGAATTCTGAAAAAACTTTTGAATGGTGAATTTCAGGGATGCTTATCCCCTTACAAAAAATAAGGGATGCACCCTCTGGGGGGTCAAAATACTGTACATAATATCGGCATTCGATAATAAACACTCTTCAATTGGTTAAGAAAGAAATTTTGCTTAGAATTAGAGATATCGTGAAAAAACGGTTTTGGTGGTGAACTTTGGGGGTGGTTTTGATCCCATCAACTTATGTATATTAGGGTGACCAGAAAAAAACACTTTTGGGTTTCTTAGGAGTGAAGGGCAAATAACGGTAGTTTATGCGATTGTAGAAGCCAGATTTTTTTTTTAATTTTAAACAATATTTAGAGGTGGCCCATCGTCTTTGAAAGTTGTCATTGCAAAAGCTGACAATTTGGGTAAGTGAAGATTAAGCCGCTTTTAACTATTTTATTGAGGTCATTTATTGTTTTGCCGCCAGAATCCTCGACATTTTTCTTACCAAGATGGCGGACCGTCCCATACCATACCGCTGTGATTGGCGGACGATATCGACTCAGGCGGAAGGAGCTCGCCCATTGGCTCGTCTCACTTCCAATGTACAAGCTAAACTTCGTACTCTCCGTTGCGCGTCTAGTCATTTTCGTTCTGAGTTCCGAGCATGACAGGCAAAAGTTAGAACACGTTTGTATACACGGTGAAAATATTATAGATTTCGTTATCGAATTTACTTGTAATTAGGTCAAATCCAATTTATAAAAAGTTGGAAGTTAAAAATTGGTTATTTAAAGATTCTATCATTGATTTCATTTGTATAAACTGTGTGAACTGGATCTATCAAATGTTGAAATCAAAAAATGGATGTTTAAAGAGTCTACTACCAATTTTACTTGAATGATTTAGAAAGATCAGATCTGTCCGAAGTTGAAATTGGATATTTAAAGAGACAATGAAGGTTAGTAAATTTTATTTCCTTTTGAAGGGTTTTGGCCGTAAGGTGCGCTTCGTAGGATGAAACGGATCCTGGATGAAATGGGTCATGTTATTTGCCGCGAAAGGTAAATGTTTCACTTGATAGGAAATCGCCACGTGGTCGGTCATTGTGAATGTAAAAATGTATAAGGGGTGCCGACCACGTTCTGATGACAAGATTGGGGGTTTCTCGCATTTCTATTTTTGTTTAAACTAATATTTGCAGATTTTTAAAAAAAAGTTTACTTAAAATGTGTGACTTCTGATTATTTCTAAGATTTATTGTCGGTATGATTTGTTTTGATATGTAGTTATGCAGTACCGGTATCTTTCTTTATTAAATAAATTCATCATTCATATTTTACTGAAATGTGGCTGTCAATTGTCTTATTTTGGTTAGGAAAACCCACCCCCTGAGTTTGATAGATAAAAAAACAAGTTAGGAATTCGGTTTATCAAACAAAGAAATTAGCCATTTTTAGTATGGGTATATTTCAACCAGTAATAGGTACCTCAATTCGAAGTAATAAGTTTACGGTTCTTTTTCAACCGCATTAATAAGTTCGATATGTTATTTGTTTAATTTTTTAATACGTTACGTTAGGTTCTTGTACTTGCCAATTTTTTTACGCTCAAAATACATTATTCCTTAAGACGAAACGGAAAATCTGGGTGTTTCGCTATGAAATCAACTAAAAATTGGATTGAAGAGAAGTTAAAGCTTGTTACCGGAATCATTGGGACACTTACCTTATTCGAAATATTTCACTTTCCTTTGGTATTTACACTTGAACCCCGCTTGAACATGATGTGTTGCACACACATAGTCAGTCTGTAGGCAACTTGTGTCGACACACGAGAGATTTCTCTGTGTCATTTTTGGAATACCAGTGGCGTTCTGTGGATCTTATCGTGAAATTGAGTGGGCATTGTGTCTTTAAAAATTGAGTAATCGTTGCATTCAAACTTCGGTTAGTTCGGTTTATGAACAGCAGAGTGAGATCCAGAACGTCTTACGAGATTAATTTCTCTCTCGCACGATGAGCGGGCTTTCGCTCCCCGCTCCCCACCCGTCTTGCCTAAATGCTCAACTCGCATCTAGCAGTTGAGATTCACATTCTTGACTTCTTCCTCACGCGCAACGACTCGTAAAACTTTCTCGCTCACACTCAGGACTCCTTCTATAGCGCCGCGCTAAGGCAAACCTTCATCTGAATTTTTCGTAATTTTTCCGTAGAATATCTCTAAAAGGAGAAACTGGAAACTCTAATTACCAGACAAGCAGAATTGGAAAGTCTCATAAGTCAAAGTGTCACGAATCTCAGAAAACAAGGAAAAAAGAAGGTGACAGCAATTACGATTCAAACGCAATTAGAAATAATTGGAAGTTACAATTTTACAGAAACTACGCCATCTAAAGGCGAGTTTGGAAGGCGAAGCTGAGCTTCTACTGAAGAATATACCAACCACAGGTGACAAGTTTAATTAAGCTTGGGAGTTTTTGAAAGACATGTATGAAGATGTACGTAATCTCGTTACCACCTACATATCCAGTTTTCTGTCTCTTCCAACAATGTCTCGAGAATCTGCTGCGGAACTTTCGGGGGTTTTGTTCTTGATCTGCTAGATGCAGCATCATGCCGAGACTGGGAGATTAACATTGGAGGGTCGAAGACACCACCGATCTTCAAAACAATCAAAACGTTCCTCAACGACAGGATCAGGACTTTGGAAACTCTAGAAGTTGTTTCATCGTCTGAACCCTCATCTTGTTTTCTAAAGTCAGGCAAACCAGCAAGTTTGAAGTCTTCTCATGCCAACATTGACAAACGCAAGGCTTGTTTCTTCTGCTTAGGACCACATTTCTTGTTCTAGTGTCAAGACTTCAAGGAGACATCAGATCAGCGCCAAAAGTTCATCGAATCTGAGCAGCTTAGCTTGAACGACTCGGATTTGACATTTACAAAACTGTGACAGGAGTGTTCAGAAAAGCATCACTTGATACTTCATCGATCTTCACAACAACAACCTCCTTCTGTGCTTGATGCTGTAGCAATATTTTCTTTCAACGGCAATGTTACTTTTACTGCGGAACCACTCTTAGGTTCAAATATCGACGACGTTACTTGCCCCAGCTTTTATATATGTAACGTCCTCGCCAGGGCTAAAGCGTATTGTAAGAACCTTGATTAATCCTTAATCACAAATTTCTATTATCTCTGATGCCTTTGCGAAGAAGCTGGCTGATGACAACACGGCTAGGACTGGCCCAACAGACCTAGAGGTATGTTCGTTAATCATTCAGGGCTGATTAAAGAGAAGAGGAGAAGATACACCGATTGCACAACAAATGATATTTGTCTCGGTTCTCATCAGTCAGATTTCAGCACCAGACTACAGGCTTACTCCACTATCAGCTTCTCATCATTGTTGCCATGCAACAAACTTCTCATGGCTACCCTAGTGCCTACAACATCGTGGACGGCAATTTGTATAGTGCATCAGTCTCAGTAACGTCAGTTTCGTCGTCGTCCGATGAATAGGCGGGCGGAATATTCGGGTTCAGACTAAAATCACGCTTGTGTGATTAATTTTTCTGGTATAACGTACGTTCTGTGTCATTATTGGTTAGTGGATGTCGGGTGATTCGTTTCTTACCTATGCTGTCTTAGATTATGGTATCGCTGACACACACACATTCTTGCGTGGTGTGTTGCACACGCACAGTTATTCAGTAGGCAACTGGTCTCGACACATGAGAGACTTCTTTCTGTCATTTTAGGTCAACACGGTTGAGTCCATTTTCTTTTAGTTCCCACTCAAGTTCAGATATTCAACCTCGCGAATTCAATAAAGTACAAGTTTAATGTCATTGTGTCTCATTACTCTCGCCCAGTTTACTAAGCTAAGTTATTTGCATAGCTATCCGAAACACTTTCAGGTTACAACTTACGACGATCTGGACCCATGGCCTGTTGGGACTACGGGGATCTTATCGAAATATCGACAATATTAAAAAACATTAGTAACTATTGAACGCATATATTTTCAACTTCAAGATGTCTTGGTAATAGGGTAGGAGCTAACAATTGATAAAGTGGACACTAACGCAAATGACGTTATAAACAAATCAGGGCTGTAGCTTGCCTTTATAGAAATAAATGCAACAAATTGAACAAAACAATTACCTGTGATATACAAAAATTTGTTATGATTTTACGCTTGCAGGTTATTTGCTTCTCTGCCAATTCACACTCAACGGCTTCTTGTGTTATTGTTTGGGACGTTTAGAGTAGTTGCAGTAAATAGTGGAAAGGCTCAAACGGGCATGTCCAGCGAAGCTTTGGGTGTTTCAGTCGCACCTTCTTTTTTCCAAAGTTGCGTAAGTGACGGGAAAACGGCCAAAATGGAAGACGTACTGAGATTCAAGGTGAGAATGTAGCATTGCACTCCACAAATCTTACCGACTGTACATTTTATTGTTTTGAAATACTCTGAATTAAGTTTCTATTTAAAAAAATGCATCATAGATAAATTCGATGAATTCATTTAGAGAAAAGAAATCCACCAACAAGTAAAACAAATTGACTAAATAAATTAATAGAAACAGTTATGAATTTAAAACAGTAGGATAGTCAAATTATTGATCGGTTTTGAAGTTATACTTACTTACTAGTGCATATCTGAAAATACTTCATTATTCGCAGCTCTGGGACAAAAACTTTATTTTGGGAATCAAAAACGCTTCCTTAAAGTTTCATAAAAAAAATGTGTTCTATCTACGCATATTTTTTAAAAAGGCCTGAATGATATTGAATTAAAAAAAAAAACTTTAAATAGTGTACTTTTTCGGCATTCTCTTAGAGTTGAAGCCATTTCCCCAACTATTTGACCATGAAATGTGTGATGTGCATTACAGGGTATTTGCAATGTATATCAACAATAATATATCAAGAAATTTTAGATTAAAATATTTTTTATGGACTGAATTATAAGGAAATATCTAAAAAAAAAATATTGCTATTTATTTCACTATAAAATTAATTATCGCTGTCTGAATTCAGTGAAAACGTTTTCTAGCGTACCTTGATTTAAATCAGTATAGTATTACAACAAATTATTAACGGATTTCTTATTAAATTTCATCGTCGCTTACAAAACGTTTATTAAATTTCATCGTCGCTTACAAAAAGTTTATTAAATTTCATCGTCGCTTACAAAACGTTTATTAAATATGGGCCCCTTTACAAAAGTTGGAATAACTCAGTGAAAAAAACTGTCCATAAAAAGATAAACTCCATTGCAAAGATAGTTTCATTTTTCACCAATAATCTATGTGACGACAGCCACTAAAAAAATTATTTCGTAGGATATGAATCGGTGCATGTTAAAAAACAGAGTTCACGGCACTAATTTTCCATTCGTAGACTTTCAACTGTCATATCTTGAGCGAGTGTATTCAAGCTTAAAATAATTACAAAAAAATGGTACAAATTCATTTGTTTATTAGCACGAGTTCTTAAATTAATACGTTAAGCGTTATTAACGAATATTTTTTCTGACTTTTTTCGCGGAAGGATGAAAGGTGTAACCAATACTATCCAGTGCTCGACTGCTATTTTGACTTTTTACCAGAAGTCTGGAATCAAAAACGGAAAACCGAAGTTAGATTTGTCAAAGGCGGAATGTAATGTTGCAGTTTCAACAATGCAAAGTACATGGGTTTTGTACTCTAGTCTTACGTATTTGTAAGCAACTTTTCTTAATTTCGTGAAGGCCTCCGCGAGAGCGAGGTTTAGCCAGAAGCCAGCTAGCAATAAGGACTTTATTCCATTCGTATTATACATGTTGTAAACGGGGTTTTAAAATATACAAAATAGGTGTTGGGGTGCATGGCCCATGGGGCGGATCAGGGTTTAATTGCTTTGACTAATTCATTTGGTTTGGGTACTCTCTTCTTTTTTTCTTTGAGATTTCCAGTCCACGGGATACAGAGGACAGAAGAAGGACAAGACAAGAAGCCATCATCAGTACCTCATCTTTTGAATAGAAACGAAGTCTGAGATTGGAACCTAATCTACGGAGTCATGCTGTCGTGGGAGCAATAATTTGTTGCCCAACACGGGTGGAGTTCGAATATAACTCTCTCCTTAATAATTGCCGCGAATGTGATAACTTGAAGAAAAGAAGACGGACAGCACCGCACTGTGTAAAATATCAACGAAATTGACCATCTTCAGTCATAGGAAATAAAAGGACCCTGCACCAACGTGGTAATTTTCCGAAATGAAAAGTAAAATCCCACTCTGTTGGGAGTTTTAAATATGTTAATTGAAAAATTGCCATCTAGTGTTGAAATTTTGTAACCACTAATGGATTTTAACGAAGTGAGAGGATAATTTTAATAAAAGAATGATAAAACTATATTTGCAAAAGTAAAGTTTGTTTCGCAGAGGATAAAAGATAGGAATAAATAAAAAGCATTATATTTGTAATAAGGACAATTGATGCAAGATTCCATCGTACGTTTTCTTCAATTTTAATTCAGTTATACACAAATTTCAATTTTATTCATTTCTGTTGATAATTAACAAACTAAAAAACATTTTTATAGTGCAACGCATTGGATCATTCTTCTTCACTCGTGTCGTGTTTTCATTTCAATAGAATTATACTATATTTCAAAGTCAGAAGGACTAAGAAGGTATTGATCTCAGGACAGTGAAGGTGCGTGGATTGGCGTTTGCAGATGATGAAGTTTTTTCATCTCAATCACTCAAAACAGATACAGAGCATGTTGAGCTGACTGGATACCAGCATGAAGAGTATAGGTTTTAATATTCATAAGAGTAAAACAAAAAATATTAAGTTTGAAAGAAGGGATGAGAAAATAGTATGCAACATTGCCTTAAACGAAGAGAGGATAGAACGGAAAGATAGATGCAGATATATTCAAACGTATAAAAGAGGATAGAAATATTATCGGCAGTGTAGGAGCGATTACTCGAAGTAAAAATTTGACGAATAAAGCTGAAATTGCAATACGTAATTGTACGCTTACACCCACCGTTCTGTATGGTAGCGAGACCTGGACGTACCAAGCAAAGGATTCGAGTAAACTGAACGCGGTTAGTATACAGTCCCTGCTGAATATATGCGGTAAAACGCTAATGGAAAAGTCAGTAATCAGTGCGTTCTCAAAAAAATGTGGTGTAGAAGAAACACTGTTTGACAAGAGTGAAAGAAATTTGAGCTTGCATGAAAATATGTGTTGATGTAAAGGAAGCCAAAAATGTATGCAAAGACAGGGTTGTGTGGAAGAAAATTGTTTATAAGAAGTGTGTGATGAAGAGTGTCAGCAGGCTGATAGATTTCGGAAACGAAAGATTTTAGATACTCATGGGCCCTCGTGGTGATTGCTAGAGAGATTGATTAGCCATCCGTGCCTGAGCGGTGTTGTGAGACGAGTATATTGTTTGAATAAGCAACACGTGACTTCTAGATTGATCTAAAATCTATCCCTTCTCCTACACATACCTTACTTACCCTTACCACATATCAATTCCTTGATCCCCGGCAGTATAACAAGGCTATAATAAAGAAGTCTGGTACACCAAAATATTATATATTGCAATAAATGTACACACACGATATTGTTTCGCAATATCCGCCAAGGAAATTCTTCTAAGTACACTCATTTTTAAAAAGTATAATTGCCAAACCTAAAATGTAAAATCACAATTCATAACGTAAAATTACCGACACATGAAAATCTTACACTGGGTATGGTGAAGACTTTCTACCAGTGTTGCCAGACGTAGGTAATTATCGTACATGTACGGTAATTTTGAGTAATGTACGACTTACGATAACCGTACAACAAAGTACGATAATTGTACGGAAATTTCGATCGAGTACGATCTTATTTTTTTATGATGAATTTAGTGGTGGGGCTTGTACAATACCTCGCACCACTCGCAAGCACGAATACGCAAATAATTAAATTAAAAATTTGATTTGAAAAACGCGCGAATTTCGCCGACTATATATCAGTGAGTACGACTCTTGTGTGCGATATTCGTTGATTAAATACGATAATCAGTACGGAAAATTTCTTTATCCACGTACGGTAATTGTACGGTAAATTTACAGACCATCGTACGGCAATGGTGTTCGACCAATCTGGTAACACTGCTTTCTACTTTCAGTCCGTAAAATTACAACAATAGCCGACGGAACATTACAAAGTTAGTGCAGCGTCGTTTTATTTCCTGTGACCGACGGTGACATTTTGAGCAGATGATGTAAAATTACATGCGCTGCCGCTGTGTATTTTATGCATCAGAGAAATTTTACGACGACCGACTATGTTCAGTTTCGTGCACATTTTTTGTAGTGCGTCTACTGTGTGCCGAGGCTACGAATATCAGCGTACGTCGGGTAACAGAGATTCACTCTAGGAAAAGATTCGCTATTCATATGTGCAGAGGCGAAAAACTGGGCCTACTGCGTAGGTGGCCAACCGTTTGGTTGAGACCGCCGAGACGAAACGAGGAAGCCAAGGTACTACTGATCAGACCTTTCCTGAGGTACAACGTGCCGAAATGGATCGGCAGTGTTTGATGTTTAATGAGTGCTTCCAATCCTAGTCGAATCACCTTCACTTTTTTACTACTCACCCACCATGTGACGAATAAAAAGAATCGCACGGGAATAATGCCTAGAACAACTCACAGTCATTTTTCATTATTTTTACTATCCAAAGAACACTAGTAAACACTTTAGCTTCGCTTGCCTTCAATGAGGTTGTTTTCAGCCGTTGATGGCTCTAACGATCACAATTTGTAGGGATTCACTATAGTAATATTTTCACTATTGATAAAAACTCTTTTATGTTCCGCATATCTCTAGACTTAAGCGGTGATGTTCGTTTAGCATCTTTCCCTGGCGGACCGAACGAACGAAACGGATACGCTACAGCGTATCCTTATAGTATCCACATCGTATCCTCTCCGTATCATGCAAGAAAAACTCATTAAAAAAG
>CAKNYM010004428.1:0-26054 GCA_932195095.1 Andricus curvator | reverse complement strand
TCCACGTCAACCGGGACAAGGCTGTTGCCAAAATTCCTCGCAACCAATCAAGACGTTCAAGAGCTTAAAATCTTCGTCTCGACTTGTACTTCCGAATGTATTGTGGTCTTTGAGAAAATTCAATATGGCAGCTCCAATATGGCGCATGGAACGGGCAAAAATCATGGACGTTCAGTTAATATCATTCATTAAAAAGCGACAATTACTCGGAACGGGCTCAAAAAGACCCCTAAGGAGTTTTCGGGGTCGCCAATCACGAATCTCGGGTCATAATATGAGAATTCAAAATGGCGTACCCAATATGGCGGATCTATGCCAACCTTCATGTTTTGAATAATTTAAATTGCCCTGATCGGCTTGAAAATGATTACATGGTGTTTTTAGTGTCTCTGATTACGAATCTGGAAACATGATATGATAATTCAAAATGGCGGACCTAATATGGCCGATGTAAGCCAACCATCAAGTATTGAGTAAGTCAGATCAACCTGGTCGACTTGGAAATTATTACTTGGATGTTTTTGGGGTCACTGATTATGAGCCTGGAGTAAGAATATAAGAATTCGAAACGGTGGATCCAATATGGCGGATCTGAGCCAACCTTCAAGTTTTGAGTAATTCAAATTACCCTGAGCGACTTGAAAATGATTAGTTGGGTGTTTTTGGTGTCGCTGATTAGGAATTTGAAGTCAGAATATGAGAATTCAAAATGGCAGATTCAATATGGCCCATATTGTCCAACTTTTCAGTTTCAAATGACCCGAACTAGTCTGATCAGCTTGAAAATGATTACTTTAGGGTTTCCATGGACGCTGATCATGAATCTACAGTCAAAATATCGGAATTCGATACGGTGGACATATTGGATCCGCCATGTTGAATTCTCATAATCTGACTCCAGATTCGTAATCAGCAACACCAAAAACACCCAAGTAATAATTTTCAAGTCGATCAGGGAAATTTGAATTACTCAAAACTTTAACGTTGGCTAACATCCGCCATATTGAATCCGCCATTTTGAATGTTCATATTTTTACTCCAGATTTGTAGTCAGCGGACCCAAAAACATCCAAGTAATCATTTCCAAGTCGATCCGGTTGATTTGAATTACTGAAAATTTGATGGTTGGCTCACATCCGCCATATTGGATTCGCCATGTTGAATTCTCATATTCTGACTCCAGATTCGTAGTCAGCGACCCCAAAAACACCCAAGTAATCATTTTCAAGTCGGTCAGGGTAATTTGAATTACTCAAAACTTAATTTTTGGCTTTCATCCGCCATATTGGATAGGCCATTTTGAATTTTCATATTATGACCCCAGATTCGTGATCGGCGACCCCGAAAATTCCTTGGGGGTCACTTGGAGCCCGTTTCGAGTAATTGTCGCTTTTTAATGAATGATATTAACTGAACATCCATGATTTTTGCCTGCTCCAGGCGCAATATTGGAGCCGCCATATTGAATTTTCTCAAAGACCACAATACATTCGAAAGTAACGTCCCATATATATACTGACGTATAACAATGTACGATTGAAATATAATAAAACAATTGCTAAAGTATATCTGAGAAGTATAGCTGAAGTGTAGCTGAAGTATAGCTTAAGTATATCTGAAAAGTATAGCTCAAGTAGAAGTGTAATATTTTGTTTTGTTTAGTTACATTAAAATTTTCTCTACTTAAGAAGTTTCAGAAATGACTTTTTATTTTAAGATTCAAGCTAATATTTATTTAATTTGTTTAAAATACTAAACGTTTACTGAGCAGGAAGGTCTGTTAAATGAAATAGTATATAAATTAAATTAGGATTATCATACAAGACATACATATATTCAGCGACGCAAATAATGAATCGAATCAAATAACATATTAAACGATAGAAATAAGAAGTCGATTTGGCAATATATAAAGTTTAAAAAAGAACCCAGTTCATCAAACACATAAATATATAGCAAATTATTTTCTATAAATTATTCAAAAATGGTCACAAATAAACATAACGATATCGTATAGTTCATGAATGCGGTGCAAATAAATAATAAGACGCTATAAATGTAATTGATTCAACCATGATAGAAGAAACTTGTTAAAATAAAAGGAACAATTAAATATTTATCGAGTAGAATAGAAACGCTCGCGTTAAATTGGCGGTGAGAAGACAATAGTTTCCGTAAACTCAGGAGTTATGCATCCAAAACCGCTATAGACATGAAAATTCACTTTTAACTCAGTGAAACGACTATGTGGATTTTTACAATCTCCACACTTTGTTGACCCATTCTTACATTTTGTTTTTGAATTTGTCCAAATGTCATCATCCAAAACATGCTCGCTCTATGATATTCTTAAAAAGGTTTGCAGTAATAACGACGCCACGCTGAAAATCACATGATCGCAGAAATGACTTCTCTTTCACAAAAGTATAATTACAATGCTTTTTTTTTAACAATTAGCAACGTACCTCCACGAATCCTTCTCGGTACGAGAAGCGCGGCATCTACGAATGATGCTCGTATGAGAGCAAGAGATGATTATAATTGAACAAATTATTATTAGCGCTAAATTATAAATACTCCTTACATACATCAGAAGAATAAATAAAGTATGCCTAAAGTATAGTCAAACAAAAAGTTATGGTTATACTTACTATAGACGTGCCTGGTTCAAAAATGTCTATAGTTATTTTAATCATAAATTTTGGTTAATATGACTAGAAAATTCTGGTTAAAACTACGCGGAGAAAAATGGATGTTCAGTAGTAGATGTTTAAAGTATAGTCGAACTTCAATTGGATCGCGGTTTTGGTTCTGATGTTCGGCTCCAATTGAGGTATTCCGAACGTAAACAGTCAGGCTATATAAACATTAGAAAAAAAGTCCAAATATTTTTTCTAATATTTAATCTCGCCAAACAATATACAGCATTATTATTAATATTTGTAAACAAAATGTTAGTAATAATCTTTGTACAAGTTCACATACGACACTAAATGACATTGATTTATATAAGGTTCATCAAGCGGCCGACAGAGGTCTGGCGTGTTTTCCTGTACGAGTTTGACATCTTGGATGTTTCAGTTTAACATAAAAATATATTTAAGCCCAATATCCGAAAAAGATAGTAGATGTTACGTGTTAATATCTGTATCTATGGCAACACTATCTCATACTTTGAACATCAATTTTTCTTCATGAAGTGCAATTTGACTAATTGAATTAAATAGAAAGGCAGTGTAACCCTAAATAAATAAATAAAAACAAGACAATATTGTAAAACTTGTGAACAGGCTATATATGACTTCTAACGACATTATGCATTCACTTGTGATTGTTTCAAAATGGGAGAATTAGTGAAAAATAGAAAAGTTCAATCGAAGAACACGATTGTGCAACATTTTCAGATTTATTGAAACAACAAGAAATCGAGGGGGAATTCATCCGTCAAAAACCTGCACGAAGTAATCCCTATTACGGCTTATTACGCATTATTGCGCCTTATTAAACAATCATGCGGATATTACGGTGCTATAGAAGAGTATCGCAGCAATAGAGTCCACTAAAACAATGGAATAAATCAATATCAGATAAAGTAACAGTTGACATTTTATTATTTGTAATTATAATTGAACAATAAATTTTAATTTTGAAATCAGTTGAAGGAAAATTGAAACCACAATTTAAACTCAAATAACTTGACATAAATTAAATTAAACTATCAAAGTGTTTTATTTTGTTAAAAATCATTATTGTAGAAAACAATAAATATTTCTCGAAATAGTTTCAATTAAACTCGAGATTAAACTACTTGTAACTGAATGAATGAAAAGTAAACATTTCTGAGTGGAAAACCAATAATTTTTCATAGTAAATCTTCTTGAAAGATTTCTTAAAAGCTAGCTTATATTAATTTTTGATCAAGATTTTATGTGATGAAAAATATTAAATAATGTTAACATTGCCACAATTTGAATATTTGGGCAAATCACCATGGAAAATATTTTTATGAAGGATGGGTATTAAAGATTTATACCGTCAGTTGTCGCTCTAAATACATGAAGCATTCAGTAATTACACCAAATTTCTATACAACCTTTATTAATTTATAATAATTGTCGTATCTAGCTATTTTATAAATGATGTTACGTAATTGAGCATTTTATACGTTTTTTGGCAGGAAAGTTTCATGTTACATTTACCAATGCCAATAACAGGGAGGTATTAAATAAAGGCGATAAAAGAAGCTGCTTCTTTCTACGTGATGATGTGAAATTTGTGAATTTTCTTAACATTTTGTACATAAAAATTATAACTTTGATGTAACATGTACATCAAATATTGATATTAACAATCTTTCAAGAAGCTTTATTGAGAAAAATAATTGCTTTCCTCGAAAAAAATGTTAATTCGTGCCATTTGTTTGCACTATTTGTTAATAATAATAATAGTGGTTGAATTTGCACTAAAATTCTTTCTTAAAATATCAATGCTGAGGTACCATTAAACAGTAAGAATAAAAAGGCACTTACTCAAGTATTCAATTGTTAATTTAATTATCAGCTAAAAATCTAGACTAAATATCAGTATAACTTGCTTCCGCAGAGCACCCGACAATCGGTCGGCAAACAGTGCCAATCACCCTAGAGTTCGCGGTGCTGAAAATAATTTAGATGGAAACACGACGATGAACCGGCGACACGTCCACATTGAGTGGAAGAATCAACTCAACGATGCTTGCTAAAATGCTACAATTCCAGCATTATCGCTGCTCACATAGGCTTCATGGCGCGTATGCACACTCTTTGGTGCCAGAAACACCCAGAGCTTCAGCACGTTTCGCATCAGCGAAATCAACGTGCCTACCTCTTGAAAAATGGATATGTTCGCGAACGCTTTCCCAACCGCTGCTTGAACAAGCTGCAGACGAAGATGAGGAAGCGACATTAAGACCAACCGCAAAAAGCAGACACTTGCTGAGAGATGATAGCAATTTTAGGACAAGGAGGAACATTGACATGCAGGTTCCACCTAAGCCCCACGACCTGGCTGAAATGGATGCCTCCCTTCGTGAGGATATCTCGGAGGAGTCCGACCTCTGGACCATCAATTGTTCAGTTTATGGTGCTATTGGCATTGGCTGATTCAAATCGAAGGCTAAAACCGACAGAACGTGTCCCGTATTCAGTGTGTGATTGCCTACATAACATCTGGTAGACCGTTCACGGAAAGGGTTCGAAAGCTCGCCCAAGAACTGAGGAGCTTCAATCACACACTGAACAAGTCAAAGCTGCTGACAGTCAAGCAGCATATTGCTGACAAAATAAGGGTGTTATCTGATGCAAGGAGGAGAATACAAAAGAGGGAGAAATGGATCAGGGAGAATCAACAGTTTCTCGCTGACCCGTCGCGCCTCTTCAGTGATCACAATGTTTCTGTCAAAAATGCACCCAAGCCCAACGAGCTAGAGACTTTTTGGAGAGAGGTATACAAGATCCCGAAAAACTGGTGTTGGAAGAAGATACTGAAAATGTCATCCGCTTCAAGGAGTTTTGCGACAACCGCATAACATCTGAGGAGGAATGTCCATCAATCACTGCCGAAGAGGTGAAAAAAGCACTAAGAGGCATGAAGAACTTTTCCGCTGCAGGACCAGATTGTATCAAGAACTTCTGGTGGAAGAAGTTTACTTCTACACACCCACATTTGGCCCGCATATTCACCTTATATTTAAAGTCGAAAACTCCCATTCCGGAGTGTCTGGTGTTAAGACGCACTGTACTCCTACCGAAAAAAGGCAAATTGTTCAAACCAGAGAATTACAGGCCAATAAATTCTTTGAACACACTGTATAAGATCTTTACAGCTGTCCTAAACAACAGGATTGTTCGAAAAATTGAGTCTGTGTGGCGAGAGATGTACGAACAACGTGGCTCGAACAAAGGTGTAGCAGGCTGTCGAGAGAACCTTCTAATTGATAGGTGCGCCTGTAAAGACGCTGCAACCCATCAGCGCGTCCTGTCAATGGCCCGGATTGACTACCGAAAAGTTTTTGATTAAACCTCTCACAGACTTATCATATGTCGGAAAGCTTGAAGGTGCATCCACACATAGTGAGACGCATAGAGAAATTGATGCCCCTTTGGAAAACTAGAATTACTATCTCATCTGGAAATTATCGTGTGACAACGAACAACGTCACCTTCCAGAGGGGCGTCTTTCAGGGCGATACCATGATCCCTTTGCTCTTTTGCATCACACTTCTGCTTCTATCTCTCGCACTACGAAATTCTTCTGGATACCTCTGTGGCGACAATAATTATCGCGAGCGTAAGGTTACTCATGTATTTTATATGGATGACCTGAAGATCTATGCCTCTGGTAAAAACAAACTTCCAACTGCTATAAATATCGTCGAAAAGTACACAGGAGAGATTGGGATGGACTTTGGATAGGACAAGTGTGCCAAAATTCATCTGAAGAAAAGAAAGATTATTGGCGTTCCCAAGGACCCTGAGCTTGTGGATATGAGTGTTATTAGACATCCTAACCCTGGAGAGACCTATACATACCTGGGCGTGCCTCAAAGCCGTATTCAGGACGTAACATCAGTAAAGGAGTTTCTCCGAAGCAGATACAAGCATCTTCTTCGACAGATTTGGTCTGCCAATTTGTCGGCGTTGAATAAGGTATCTGCGACTAACATGATTGCCGTCCTGGTTCTACTCTACTCGTTTGGGGTAGTTCAATGAACGAAGAACGAGCTACCGTCCTTGATACCCTCACGTAAGATCATGCATATGCATAAAAGCTTGCATATCAATTCGTCTGTTCCGCGATTATACATCTGACGCCGTCAAGGCGGACGCGGAGTTCTGAATCTCCAGTGTCTTCATAGCCAAATGGCAGAGATCCTCTCCTAAAAATGGACAGGAACCACGAGATGATTGGCAAAGGAGCGTTCCTTTAAAAAGCCGCGGAGCAAGCGGCCGAGACCCTTGGTCTGAATTTTAACATCAGAAGTGAGGAAAGTGCATTACCTAATCTAGATGCTTCACTTCCAAAAGTCGAAGTAAAGAAAGCAAAGGTTGAGAAATTTCACCAACAGCTACCCAACAAGAAAATGCACGGAAACTTTCACAGAAATGTAGAAAAACAGTCCTTGTCGAAGGAGCAAACTTTTACTTTTCTCAGATCATCAGGGCTTAATTCAGGTGCGGATGGTTTCATTTTCGCTTATTCTAAAATTTCAAGAACTCTCTGTGGATACTTTCCCCTGCTTGTTCTGACCAAGTTCCAAAACCAGCATTTTTCTCTAAAGACTGAAGGCACCTTTCAATATGGCATAAGACAATATGAGATTTCAAAGTTACAGAGATTTCAGTGGCTAACAGAGCTTTTTTAAATTCTTGTAAATGTTCTTTTAAATTTGGTCCGACTTTTCTTGTCGAAAAACAACAGTGAACGATTTTGTCTAAAGCTTTGAAGGTTGCAACAAAAGGAATTAACTTCAGTTTTCCATTAATATTGATAAATATTTCGGGGTCGAGTAATCTATCTGCATTTTTCAACAATGATCCACAGGCTAAACTAATTTCGAGTTTGCATTTAGTGAATCCAAAAACATGAAGATACATAAATATAGTTTGAAAAATGAACTCGCTTACGTGTTATGACTGTTTTACAAATAACTTCATTGAAAATAGATGTTTTTACGGATAATTCGTAAAAAGAATCAGATCCGATTTCGGGGCTTCAATTTTCGTTAATTATTAGTGTTTTAGAATCGAATGACTCGAGCCGAATTTTTCGATAACGTGGACAAACTTTTTTTTCTCTGAGGAGACCTGTGATCCCAGTGATAGGTGCAGAGCGTGTCATGCACACGCTGAGTACCTAGAACACATACTATCTGGTTGTCCTACCCACGCGGGAACACGACGCGAATTATTGTTGCCATGGAAACGGGTTGTCGCGTCGTGTTCCTCTTGCGTGTTTAGCGCAAGCGCAGTACGCCTACATGCCAAAGTTGGGGTCACTGCTGACGGTGTTGGCCGCGACCCTGCCCTCCCGAACGCTCCAAGTGAGATAAAGTAAATTGTCCAAAACGAGTAGTGCCAAATTTTCTCGAACTACGATTTTCGGACAGCAGTCTCCGTTGCACACTCGAGGCCTGACATCGTTCTCCAAGACTTCGGCAAACGAACCATATTCGTGATCGAATTCTCGGCTCCGACCGACAGCAACATCACTGCCAAGGAGAAGGAAAAGGAGAAGAGATAGCAATACCTCAAAAGGGAGCTGCAACGACTATACCCAAAATATTCGGTTAAAGTAATTGTCTTTGTGATCGGTGCTTTCGGAGGTGCAAAACTATCACTGGTTCGTAACCTTAAAGCCATACCCGTGTGTCAAAAATATGCCAAGGCACTTGCGAAATGGATGCAGAAACCTTCCTTCCTTGGGTCGCTTCGGGTCCTCAAGACACATGAGGGTTTCACCGGCCTGTCGTCGTAATTTCATCGTGCCACCTATCTCACGGTCGTGAGACGTGGTCATCAGTGTGATTTACCACGGTTCTACTGGAAGCCGGTGTCATTTTTAGATGGCAGTTGCTCCCAGTGGGACCCTGCGGTGGTTGGTTAACCTTTTTTTTAAATTATATATATACATTTCAATTACCCCTTCACCCAACCCTGCTAAAACTAAGGCTATAATCAGAGGACCTTCTTCCTCTCCTTCACTTGCAACAATTTCAACCTTACCTACTCTCTTGATCGATGGGCGTCTCGTCCCCTTTTTGGATTCTTTGAAAGATTTAGGCTATATTCTGAATCGCTCTCTTACTTGGAATGAATAAGTTGCGGATATTTCAAGGAAAACCTTTAGAGTCCTCCAACAGCTTAACAGGAATAAAGAATTACTTCAACGCGTATCCTCCTAGTTAAAAGCCTGATCCTTCCTTTCCTTGACTACGACTGTGTGGTATATGACGATATTACGGAAGAGCTGAATGCCAAGCTTGAGCGTACGCTTAATGCTTGCATTCGGTTCGTCTATAACATCCCAAAAAGTGAACATATTACCCAGTATAGAGTAAGAGCAGGACTTCTTATCGTTGCCAAAAGAAGACAATTTTTTACGGGTAACTTGCCTTTTAGCCTATTCAGTAATGCAGCTCCACACTTTCTTTTGACCCTCTTCTATTTTATTGACAAAGATCAACCGACACATTCGAAACTCCGTGAAAGGAAAACAGTACTCAAAATTAAGCAACACCGCACATGTGAAATGCAAAGTATCTTTCATTATTCGTGGTGCTCGTCTTTCGAACAAACTACCTATAAGAATTAGAAATGCACCTTCACAATATCACTTTAGAAAACTCCTTTTTGGTTACTTATTTGGGACGTCAAATCCTACTCTCCAAATTACACATTGGTAACACTTAAATCCTTGAGTTAAAAACATATATAAGCGTGCAGATGAATGTATTTACTTTTAAGTATGCATATTTGCGTATGTACATTTACAGTATTACTGGTCATGGACTACATCTAATTATGTGTATTTTAGTTCATTTCTTTACTCTTGTTAAATACCTATTTTTAATTGCAATCGTTACATTGATCACCGTCACAGTTTAATTGTAATATGTATCACCTGTTCCTTATAAGGCTATCTAGCTCTAGGAATTTTTCATGAATAAATACAAATACAAATACTTCAATTAAACCGGGATTCATATTCCGTATTCACCACTCTTTTTTAGCAAATATAACATATGTTCACACACCTTTTTAAAATAATGCCTAGGTAAATAAGTCCATTATCTCGATTGCCTCCCACTCTAAAAACATTCCTTGGGGTGTCGAATACATGCAAAATAATGGTGCACAGCAAATTAGATTGAAAAATCGAGGAGTTTGAGGACCTTAACATTTTAATGTGGAGAGTCGAGTATGCAATAAATGCAATGAAAATACAGCGTAAACGAAAGTGTAACGCTCAGTCGAAAACAGTAGAATTTTATCATCTGAAGTGTCTAATTTGGTATATGAAATGTCGGAAAAATTATATCTGATTCTTTTATTTCTTTGTGGAATTCTGTCTGATGGAATTATTGGGACTTTCTTGCAAGATAGTCATAGTAAGTGAAGTTGCATTCTAAATAAAGTAATTTTTTAGTGCGAAATCGTATATTGGGAAAACGTTGCATTTGTATAGAAGACAAAAGCGATCTTAATTTTTTTTTAATCGCTTATAATATCTCGCACGTCCCCTTTTTCATTAACATTTTTATTTCTTTCATTTTTAAACTACACTTGAAATTCACTGGAAATTGCAAAATCATCAAAAAACCGGATAAGAACTGGGAACAGTGCCACGTACTTTTTTTCTTATCGCTTCTTAGCATAGTTTTAACAATGATACGATTTTCACTAATAATATCCTATTTCCTTAAGGAAAATATTTTCTACAACTTTATTTCATCCATTTTTTTGAAAATAAATCAATTATCATCAAATACGTACCTAAGATGTTTTCTTATAAACTTTTATTGCTGAAAATTTTTTTCAAAATATTTCAAGCTATTAAAGAATTCATTTTCAAAAATGGAATTTTATCAAGTTGTAGAGAATCTTTTCTATAGAAAATAAGAATACATTAAGCGATATGTTCGCAAAAATTAAAATGTTTTAAATTAATAATTTTTCAGGTTAGAAAATTTTTTCATAAAAAATAATCTTTTCTTCTTTAAATGAATATTTTTTTATGAAAACTCTTATTTCGTGTCCATAAGTTTGTTGTTATTCTTTCTCAAATTGAAAATTCCTTGAATTTGTTATTAAAAATATCGAGTGCAACAGGAGCAGAAGGCGGGCACTTGTAACTCTTGTGAAGTATAGAGTTCTTGCTATCGGCTCATCTTTAGGTCGTTTCCGGCTCGCCTCTAACTCGCCTACGACTCCCCTTTGAATCGCCTCTGGCTCGTACAGCAAACTTCACACTCGCGTGGAACTGCCTACTTTCCGCACCTGCAGCACAATATAATATTTTTCAGCATAAGAAAACTTTCTGAGTTTCAAAATGTACTTCCAAAAAAATGAGGATTATATCGATTAAATTGGCGGAATTATGAATTCTTGAAGTTAACATTTTTTTAACCTCATTATGTTAAAAAATGTAAAATATATGTTTTAATACACTCATCACGTACAAAAATGGTGTTCATACTTTAATTCCTAAGGAATTTTTCCACAGCATATAAGTAATTGATCAAATATTAATAAATTAAAAATAGAACGCTATTCATTTTATTGAAACAATTACAAGGTGACATTGCGATACTTCTAAAAAGGCTACGTCACACCTCACATACGCCAACATTAATTTTCTTTATTCACCTTGAAAATAATCCCTTTATTACATACGCAATTACAGAAATACCAAGCAATTTGATGAAACACAACAGCAGACCTGACACACTTCGTTTCTTTGTACTTCACGATTCCATTTTGTATGTCCAAAAGAATTAAGAAGGATTATTCACTAATTGATTTGTAACTGAAATCACCGAAGAATAATTCAATACTTTCACTAATTGACTTTAATAAACTTGTAATTTATTTACTATTCCATTAGTGAAATGCTAAAATATTAATATTTGATTAGTCACACCCAATTTGTAATTTTATCAGAAAAATTGTCACTAATACAGATTTGTCGGATAGGTATAGTATACATGTGGAAAAAAATTTTACAACAAAAAAATTGATCACGCAAAGAAAAGTTTCTATCATAATTTCTAGCTTAAAGTTGGGTCAATCCTTCAGTCAATCCATTTCCTGAATATTAGAGTTTCACGGAGTCCAGTGATTTTGATCAAACTTGTTGAAACTTTATTGTTGGGTCAGGCAAGTCTATAGTTGAAATTTTTTCCCGAAATTATCCAAATTTTTAGAGTTATGGGATTTTGAGTTTGGACATTTGACCTCTAATTGAATTTGAATGATTTTGTAGAAGTTACCTAGAATTTAGAGTCCTTTTGTTTGAAGTGGATTTTTTTGCAGTGTTTTTATTTTTTTTATTTTGATTTCCAATAATTTGCTGCGTCAATTAAAAAAATGGGGGGTCTGGAAGTTTCTGAGATATTAATTTATTGAGTGTAGCCGCGCGGTCTATCCGCGCGCAGTGGGGCGAAAAAAAAAAAAGTTCAAATAACTTTTAGAACGCAATTCTTCACTTGCTTGGATTTTTTTTTGTAAGAAAAATTCAGAATTAGAAAATTAATGTGTGCAAGCTGATTTTTGATTTTTTTATCGTTTAAAATTGTATGTTTCATACCACTTTAGAAATAAGTAGCTACGACACGAACTTTTGTAATTATGACGTTTGCTAGAACAATTTGCTAACACCAATTTTTTATCATCGTTTGTAATGACCTCCTTATGAGATTCTGAAACCGTATTGTATGCAAGTGTTGTGGAATTTTTGTTATTAAAAAAAAACGGAAAAATGATGTATTTTTGTAAAAGATTTGTGTGGATTCTTGCTTCCGGTGAAGAAATACAGAAAAATCAGTAGGAAATAATTTGTGGAGGACAAAATAAGCGTTAAAATGAGCCACCATCAAACCATATGTGACTAGTAGTTTGAAAATGATGAATTTGTTAATAAATGATATGGTTTTTTTTATTACTTATTAGCTGCAATGAATTATCATTGTATTCAAAAAACGTATGGTCTGATTTTACTTATCATGCCATGAAAGTGAATGGTCCAGAGTATTATGAATTCTTTTTTTGGTACTCAGAATCAAAAATTGGCGGAGGGGCGGAGAATACTTTTCTTAAAACAGTCATATTTTTGGAAAACAAATTTTTGGTTAGTTGGCATTTGCAGAATCGCTTAGGGCATAGTGATGCTTTGCATAAAATGTCAGATTAAACAAAAATTCCGTTTTAACAACAAATTGTTATAAAAAATGATTTTGTTCCATACTTACAATTTTCAGTAAAATCTTTAAAAAAATCAAGTGCAGCCACGTATAATATTCCATAGCAGTGCTAAAAAATGATAGAAATTGTACAAAAATTGATAATAGTTTTATTCGTTTTCCTCAAGATTAATGTATTTATTATTATTACACATTCAGATAAAATTTTTACCTCGATAAAAATAAAGCCTGATTCTTCAAACGATTCTGCAAATGCCAACTCACACAAATTTTTTTTTAATATGATAAAAAAAGTGCTTCCCCACTCCTCCGATAATTTCGGATTTCAAATACCAAAAAATAATATTTTCTGTAAACCTGTAAAATATACTTATCCAATGCTATATTTTCACTAAGATTGATCAAAATCGCTAGATTCTCGTGAAAAAAATGGATTGATACCGTTTAGAAATTAATTAGAGTTTTCTAATCTTTCAACAATTTGACATACGTTAGATAAAAGCAAATAATCATGTCGAAACATATGCTCAGTACTTCACGGTAAATTTATTATTTTCAGAAATGCTATTTCTGCTCAGGCTATCTGCTCAGCTATCTGTAGACATAATCAGTGTTAAAGTTGTTATTGGTATAACATTTTGTAAATTATATGTTCCTTTATAGAATATGTTTTCTCAGATTTCGTTCCAGTATCAACAACAGAAAATAATAACTTCTTAATTTTGTATCACACCATATTTTTTGCGGCAAGCATCTGAGAAAGTTATTTAACGCCTTTTTATCCCTTTTCACCAAATTTCCAAACCAAATTTCCCATCCAAAAAAACAAAGTTCTCCGATCGGACTAAAATTTCGGCAAAGTGTAGTCCGACTCGATGTCAATTTATAGGGAACAAATTTTGTGATTGAGAAAATATTAAATATTAATATTAATATTAATATTAATGTTAATAGCAATATTAATATTAATTATCAGAAAACTTTATTTTGTCTTCTAAAGTCTTGCTAGGATTTTTTGAAGAAGTAAATACTTTAACTTCAAAAATGAAGGTCAAAAATAAATGTAACTTTTTTTCGAATTTGAACCATTTTTTGTTGTTTCTTTTTAGGCTTAAAAGGAAGCTGAGTTTTTTTTCTCTAAAAATCTTATGAAGAAAAATTGGGCAGACAATGATCTGTTTATAAAGATAAACCTAAGTACACTTGTGGACGAGCGCGGACCTCAAGGTGGGCGCCACAGTACTTAAGTTTTTTTTTATAAATAAAAAAATGTCCGCCCGCTTTTTAATCTTAAGGACTTTTAAGGAAAAAAGATCAGCTTTCTTTAGAGCCTAAAAATAAAGAAGAAAATGGTCTAAATTCGAAAAAAGGTGAAATGTATTTTTGAACATCAGTTTTAAAGTGAAAAATCCTATCGAAACTATATAAGACACAATTTTATTTTATTGATATTAAAAGAGTTACACGTTGCTGAATTCGATGGCAGACATAAAAAACCCCAAAATATCACCCGCACCCTCTCGGTAAATATTTGTCCCAATGGCAACATTGCCTTCCCCACATAAATTGACATTCAGTAGGACTACACTTTGTCGAAGTTTCAGTCCGATCGGAGAACTTTGCGTATAATTTTCTTATTTTATTGGTGCGCAAAGTTGGTTCCCTCTAATGTGTGCATGTATCTCCATGGTAGTGTTGCAAACAAAATTTACGGGAATTTTAGTCTTGTACAAAGACAACATTACCCAGTATTAAAATTTGTTATTACGAAATTCATTTTTTTTTCGCTCCAACCTAATGAGTCCTAGTTCTTTTAGATCATCCCTTACATTTTTCTCCCATCTGTTTCTCGGTCTGCCTAGAGGTCTCTTACCAGTCGGTTTCCCTCTTAAAACTTGCGCCACTGTTCTTTCATTGCCCATTCTTGCTACATGCCCCGCCCATCTTAATTTACGCGCTTTCATAACTCTATTAATATTTGCTGACCCGTAAAGAGCATGCAGCTCATCATTATGCAATTTTCTCCATTCACCAGTCTCTTCGTCCCTCTTTGGACCATCGATTTTTCTAAGTACTTTATTTTCGAAAACTCTAAACCTATTCTCCGCTCCCTTCGTCAGCGCCCACGTTTCACACCCGTACATGACGACCGGCATTATTATCGTTTTGTAAATTCTTACATTGATGTTTCTAGATAGCAATCGCGATTTTAGTAGCGTTTATGCTGCATAATAGCACCCATTGCCAGCGTGCAGACGCGCGTTGATTTTCGTTTTAATGTTATTTTCGCTAGTTATAATAGACCCGAGGTATGTAAACTCGTTAACCCTTTTGAATTTCATATTTCCGGCCATTCGATCCCCGCCTACATTACTTTGTTCGGATCTGGCGACGGTCATATATTTTGTCTTCGATTCGCTAACTTCCAAACCAATATCTTTGGCTTTTGTGATCAAGATTTCTACCTAGATTAAATCCTATATAGTAAGAAACATTTGACTGAATGATTAATTTATCATACTTGCAGATGATTCATCAAATCTCCACTTTCGCAAGAAACATATGACTGGCCAGCCGTTCTTTGGACACAACCAATACAGCATTGCAGACGGTATCCACATTGTGAAAATTCTACGCAACGGAATAAAAATTGGTGCAGGTATTATAATCTCGCCTGCACATATTTTAACTGCTACAATATGTGCGAAAGAAGCGTTGAAGGAATACACAGTTGTATCTGGTGTTGAAGATCACCGTGCATTAGAGAGATTGATCAATGGAGATCTTACCTTGCTTGTGATTAGACCAGTTATCAGTTTAGCAAATCCATCACAGAATCGAGAAATATCACTTTATGTAGGACCTCCATCCCGATTTGCTACTATTATTGCTTGGGAACCCACGAGACCAAATCACATTTCTGGTCAGCGAGTAATTACGCATGTACCGATATTCAACCGGCTTAATTGTACCAATTTCTACAAATACTCTCATCGTATAATCACAGCAGACAATATTTGCACTTCTCAATTATCTGGAGAAAATCGCTTCATCCATGAGGATGTCGGTTCTGCTTTCGTTGTGGATCACAAACTGTTTGGTGTTCTCGTTTATGTGGGAAGCACTGAAGATCCTGATAGTCCTGATGTTTTTCTACTCGTGAATGGTAACGCATATCATACGTGGATCATGTCTTATGTTGATTCATGTCTTAACCAAATGAATAGACAGCATCCTCGAGACATACTAGCGTTTCGAACCCCGGGGCGCAAACCACGTCAGCGAAAGTAATCTCAAGAAGAAAATCTACTTTTAAGATCGAAATTAAATCTGCTATCTTATGAACCGTTTTATGTACCAAAATCAGAACAAGAAAATCTCAAAAATCAAAATTAAATTTCCAACTACCTCCTTTCCGGCTTATTAGAGACAAATATGTAACAAAATAAAAAAGGGGGAGAGAAGGAAACAGTCCACCAAAACTAACATCACACTGTTTCCTTATTCTTTTTCTGTCTTTTTATACTACTATTAGAAAGTCTAGGAATCAACATGTTTTGAAGCTTTTAAAAGAATTTTTAAAATAGAGACACTAAGCTCAAGAGTTCAGGGCATACATTTTTATCTGATTACTACTAAATTCTACATCCACACATACGCTTCGCTAGGTTCCATTGATTCTTCTTCAAGAGATCACTGGTAAATACTGCTCTTCCTATGGCACTGGCTTTCTGTAAAATAATTAGCCATGTCAAAATTTCCTCGGTCTATACTGAGAAAAAATTGGTATATATTATCTTGGAATAATAATAATTGAAATAAATATGAATTAAATAAGTGACGTTCCGCAAGGAAAGTGCTCTCTTTTTCGATCGTAGTTTAGGAGATATTCGTGTCTTTGTGAACAAAGGTCAAAAGTATTGATTTTAGGTCTTCGATGGGAAATCGTACTTCAATCTAGTATACTGTATCACGTGACATTATACTTATGTCCCGGAAGTGACCGTAAGTGTGTAATTTTTATGTTTGAACAAAAAATTGAAGACGTGTGCCCTTCCTCGCGAAACGTCACATATATTTCATTTTACCCTTTTCGATCTTCATTTTTTCGCATGCCGAGATTGCCGAGATTACATCCAACATTTTTAATTGAAACCCTTTTTACCCTTTATTTTTATATACTGATGAGAAATTTAAATTTTGAAATAGAGCAGTCGAATCATCCTATCAAAATGAACAAATATGGTACCTACTATATTGCTATATAAGTGAATATATTATATTCACTTTTTTATTGATTGTATACAGATAATATTTTCGAGAGTATTTTTCAAAGACACTCGAAAAATGTGGGCCTAGTTTTTAAGTGTCATTGTACCACAGGTGTGTAGGTAGATAATGCGCAGTTTTTTCTTATAAAACAACTAAATTAACCGTTTACTATGATTATGTATACTTATATAATTGACATTGCATCAAAGAAACCAGAATTTCTGATTAAAATAACTAGAAATTTTTTAACCAGATGCGTCTTCTAACTTTAACTAGAACTTTTTTTTAATGTATATATTGATAATTGCTATATGACAAAATTGTGGATAGAGTGCAGAAAACAGTTACGCTTGTGTCGCTTCTTGTACAAAAAATACGCGAGCACATCGCGCTGTATTCATCACAGGATAATATTATATAATATATCACGCTGAAAACACCAGTTCTCGTAAGATCACTGAAGTTAAGTATTGTTGGGCGCGGTTAGTACTTGGATGGGTGACCGTTCAGGAATACTGCGTGCTGTTGGCCCGTCGTGGGTGTGGTGGGCCCACATTGGTAGTAAATATCCACCTAGAAACACTACCCGAATCGGGTAGTGAGGCAATGAACTTTCGAGTTCGAACTGCTAATCAATGTATGTATGTATGTATAATATAATAGGCCTTCAAACGAATTAAAACAAAATAACTGCTTTTCAGTCAAATTCAAATGTTTTTTTTTGTCAAGAACAATCATTTTGGGTCCGCCATTTTTAATGTCGTATTTTTTAGTTTAGCTTTGGAGTCTGTGATCAGTCACAGAAATAATGTAGGTCGGAATCAGAAATAATTTAAGTCATACAACTATTTTTCGTTAATTTTTTGTGAAATTCAAATTTTTCCGAATTAGAGATGCCGCAGGTGTGACTTGTTATCTATATCAACACATACGCATTCTATCGATTTATACAATAAAATAAAAAATTCTTGTTTCTTGAAAGCCAAAAATATTATGAAATCAAAAATTAGATTAGATAGAAATTGCAGAGAAAAATGTTGATTACAAAATTGCTGTACTTTTTCAAGATCTTTAGGCCTATTATAAAAGTGCATTATGAATAATCAACACCATTCTTCATAAATTAGAAAAACGTTTAGAAAATCGTTGGATTCTTGTTTTATTTTCAGGAATTCTTTACATTAACTTGAGTATTGGACGTTAAATATGATTTTAAATTTGACTTAAATCTAATTTGAGATTCTTAAATTTCAACTTGTTACACATAAATTATTGACTATATGAAAAAAAATGTTTTGCAAAAAAAATGTGTAATTTACTAAGATCCACATTTTTGTATGCAATATCTTTCTCTGAGATATATCATTATCAAGGTACAGTTTGTTTTTTTGACAAAAATAATAGACAATCAAATAATAAAATCCGTGAAGATAGAGGTTGTTTCCAAAATTCACTGTACCTCAGAAATTAAAATGCACAGGAAAGGCTCTGAGTCTTTTTTCATACAAGGATGTAAAGTATGTATTTAAATTAAAATTAAATTTGAATTAAATTTAAATTTTCTAATGTATCCATTTGCATATAATCTTCATTGTAAAGTTTGGACTATAGCAATCAAATCGATGTAAAAATGGTAAATTTGATGAAAAGTAGCTTCTTCGGCCTTATAAATACAATTTATGTAAAAGCAAAACAAATTCTCCACTCAAATTAGTTCCGTGTAATTTTTATTAAATATAGTATATCTTGAAATTTTTTACAAAAGCGAGATTGCTGAATTTGAAAATGAGAAATTGGCAGTTCTTTTAGGTTTGTTGAAATTTAGTGAATTTATAGACAACTTCAAAGATGGCCTTATTTTTTCAGTTTTTGACATACATATTTATGATTAATATTTTACCTAAATCACTCTCTGAAATTATTAATGCTAGCCATTGCAATTTAAAATCGCGCGTGCGAAAAAAATTCTACAGCATAATATTAAAAATTAAAAAAAAACAGTATTTGACAGCATGTTCATCAGTTCAGTTTTAGCAGTTAAAAATATTAATATTAAATTATGTTACTGAAGCTTAGATCATGCTACTGAAGCAAGTACTGAATATGTACTTCTTTCATTACTCGAATAAAGGAAAGATGATTTTATTAGAAAGATCGTTATAATGATTAATATCATTATGTTGCATGAAAAATAAGAATAGATTAACTATTATTAAATATAATTCATTAAGTTCAATTCTTGTATCCAAAAGCTTTTAAAAATAAAAATTCATATAGTTGAAAACTTGAAAGTATTTTGCTGTATAACACTAAATTATTTTTTATGTTCTAGATCTGGTTCAATGATATGTGAAAGAACGACACTTAAACTGCATTATAGGAAAAATTTACCTTGATTTAATAATGACTGTAACCTTTACAATATAAATAATAACAGTAAACATTCAGTGAATGAATGCATGCTGGATAAAAAATCATGAAAATCTTGAATTTCCTAACTTGGCATCCGAAAAAATTGAAAGATGCCGTATTACCCGTTTCAGTGATAAATTGGATTTCGGGATTACATTTTGTTGAAATCCCTGTTGGACATCCAAGACCTATACTGAGTTTAGTCTATTTAATAACTATGATTATTTTGTATTATTACAGTCCAATAGTACATGGATATTCCGCATGCGAATTCAACACTATTGAAGGTTCAAATGAACTTATTTTCATCTTTGGATGGGTTTTGAATGCATTTTGTACAATGATCATAATAATGATATGCTTGTATAACCAAAAGGTTCGTACCTATTGTAGGTATTCCCCTTGATATAAAATTGTTGATATGGCAGGTGAAGTTAAAAAAGTATTAATAATTTACATATTCATAATTGATTTAGGTGCTAGATCTTTGCAACGCAAGAATAGAGCTGCTTAATGCAACTTTAGAAAATTTGGTGTCTGGAATTAACATTCGCACTCTTTTTACAGAAACAATAATTGCGATAGCAATAGCAATTATTGAATTGAGTCTAATTATCATATTTGATATCATTTGGAAAAACAATGACGTGTTGTTTCAAAAGAATTTAATGGAAATCGACATTAAACAAAATCTATATTGCGTTTATGGTGAAAATGCTCCAGTTGTTTTAATTACAGTTTTTGATTTATCTTATGGAACTATTTTGACGTATGTGTTTATTATTTAATAAGGCAATACAATTTGATTCAAACATCAAGAATATTTAAAGCTCATTGTAATTTATTCTACAGATGTATAGGCGTCTGCTTCAAAAATATTAATACACTTTTAGAAAACGGTGCCTATAATAAAATGCACTTCAAAAAAGCTGAATTCAATTTTAAACGAGGAAAAACTAACTTAGTTATGCCTGCTGAATTTAATTTTTCAACAGCGGAAGGAAGAATTAACTTGATAGATTTAGTAAAGTAAGTACACAATTACACCTAAAGAATATTATAGTATTTACATTTTTTTTAATGATTTTTCAATGATTAGGCATTTGCATTTGGAACTCTCGAATATATCTTGGGAAGTTGATAGAATATATGGAGTGCCAATAACATTTTCAATACTTGCGACTATGTTTTCGCTTTTGGCGAACTCACACTTTGTGTTCAATTCTATTTTTGAAGGCAACTTTAATAAACATACAATAATATCTATTATGGACGGCGTATGTTGGTGCATATTACATGTATCACAACTGCTATACATAAACATCAAAAGCGCAACAGTGACTAATGCGGTAAATTAAAAAAATATATTTAAGTAAAAGTCTATTGTACATTTTATGAGTAAATTAGGACACAGAAATATCTGCAGTGGCTGACTGGGGTGGCACCTCATCATTCAAACGGGACAATATAGCGATTATTTTTTTGTAATTTTTTGTATAATTATTCTAAGAATACTATACAGATGCGGGATTTCCCGCATCCTAATTATGGTCAGTCCGCCACTGAATATCTCATTATTTAAATGGACCTATTTTATGTAATTTCTAGGCTCGTAGGGCTCAACAACTTATTTTCTATGTGAATCGATCAAATGCCAATGTTGAGTTAAAACAAGAGGTATGAAATATTATTTTTACGCCAGAAATGTTCAATTCTGTTCAAAAATATGTTATACTTTCCTGTTACCAATATTAATATTATTTTATCCTCTAGATTAAACAGTTTTCTCAACAACTAGCTCAGAGACCTTTATTTTTTTCGATGTATGGATTAACTGCTTTGAATTACAGTTTTCTTGCAAATGTTAGTATAATTACTTACAATATTATATTACATACGGTCCTTGTGACGTTTTGAGTAAACTTATGTAATTTTTTTAGATCCTAGGAACAACAGTAAAGTACTTAGTCATCGTGATACAAACTGAATCAGGGAAAACAAATCTGGTTAAAAATGATACTGAATCAATTATTTCAACATACAGTACTCTTACTACTTGAATATTTAATATGGAATAATTATTATCATATATTATGTATGTACACTCTCTAACTTTGAATCAGTGAGAAGTGCAACCCTGAATCAAATAAGTATTTTCACTTTATTGAATGATCAGTGAAAATCCTTAATAATTTGACTTGGTGACGCAATTCTTACTTTACTTCTTTGCACTATCGAAGGCAGTATGATTATTCTAATGAAAATTACAGTATAATGTAATTTTTATGACATAACTTATAATAAAAAAATTATTAATATACTATGACAAAACTAATCTAATATAGTCTATTTCGTCACTCAGAGAAATTTCCTCTTGTGTCAGAAGGATGCTTCTTGACCCAAATGGTGTTTCCTCTTTAATTTAAGGCTAAAAGGAATTTAATTTTTCTCACAAAGAATATTTTTGCCTGATAAAACCTAATCTTGCAACCAAATAATTTGGCTGTGCACGGTCGAAAAGCAGTAAGCGCTTTTTTTCAAAATTGAGTTGAGCACGTTATCAGGTGTCATTTAACGTAAATAATACTTGGACACAGTAATATTTCATATATTTGTGTTTTTTATGAAAATATTTCAAGATTTAAAATAAAGTAAGTGCATTTTGAAACTGTAATGAGAAGTCAAAACACAGTGCACACCTGTCGCTTACATTGTTTTGTAGCATCAACGGAAGGTTGGACAGGATATCGTCTTGTTATAGAACAATGTAAGCACGCTTCAGACTGTTTTTAAGGTGAGTTATTAACATACATATGTGAAATTTTCTTCGACCATTTTTGATGCTTTTACATCAAATTAAATGATGAATAAGTGCGGAAATATAATTAATTGAATTTTCTTTGCTGTTTATTTGATATAAAATTGTATAAAGCAGTTTCTTTCACTATCAACAACAATTTCGTTTTATTCATGGTTATTTAAATATTATTAATAAAATCACACAGAAGAAGTGAAATAAATTATTTTTTATTCCAGTAAATATAAGTAAGAAGTTAATTGAATCATTATATAATTATTTAAATCTTTATAAATAATGTAATTACTCGTCCAGGTGAATGAATTGTGTTTTATGGCGCTTACTTTATTTTGGAAGCTCATTCTTTGCATAAAAGAGAACTTTACTCAACATGCTAACAATATGTTAAAAGTTAATTTTTAAATACGCAATAGTTTTGTACGGCAAATCATAAATGCGTTTGCCTTTATTATGAAAAATTTATTGTTTGGCGCTTAATGTTTTTTGACCGCGCACCGCGGAATTCTATTGGTGTAAAAAAGATATTCAAATGGATCAAAACAGACAAGAGGACGATGCTTTTGTTTCAAGACAACTTTTTCTCCGAGTGATACATGCACCCTAATTGCTAACATCAATAAAAAGTTGCCTAGTCGTGGATGAAATTGGTATTATTATATATTAAAATCACAGTATAAAACTGCATTAAAAAAAACGATCGCTGCGAATCATGGTGCTGAAATCGATTCCAAACAAAATTTATTTCTTCTTACCATCTTGATATTAAATCCATTAGAAAATTGAGAAGCTACAGATTAACATACTGACATAAATTTCTAAGCCTTGAAGTTTTATCGCGAATCCATTAGAATTCGATAGATTTAACAAACTGGGATAAAATAATTAACACTGAAAAAATTACGATGGATTTTAAAAAATCGTATAAAAGAAACAAATTTCAAGAAATTGCGATGGTTTTACTAACGACAAAGAAACTTAAAAAAATCAAAGCAAAATGGAAGCCAGAATGTATTTACGAAGCTATGTTTCCGATATTATTCGGAAATTGAATACTTGCCTCTAATTTCATCGAATACCCTGAAGCTGATCAAAAATCGTAAAATTATCTTATACTCAATAATTTACCTATTCACTCTCTCGATTTTAATGCTTTTTTAACCAAATCTTTATGAAATTTATATAACGCTTTTTTTTTGGTATGTAACTATAATTCTTTACAATAAATGAAGGATATGATTTATATTGCAATCAGTTGAATTCCACTAAATTTTCTTCAAATCAGCTGGGTTTACTTTCCAATAAGTTTCATTCAACTCGAATTTGATAAAAATTAATAAATTATCCTAAATTAACGTAAATGCAGCAGAATACAATTCAGTTTTGCAGAATTCACAAGAATATTTTTTAATTCAAATAAATGCCGTTGATTTCTTTTGAGTTCGATCTATATGAATTGACTTACATTCTTTTGAATCGGATTTAAATCTCTAGAAATAAATACACTTATTCTTTTAAAATAAATGAAATTGTGTTCCATTGAGTTTTGTTGTAAACTCTAAAATTCGATTGAGTTTTTTTAAATAAGATGAGTTTTTGTGAATGAAGTTGAATTCAGTTTATTAAATTCGGAATAAGCTAAATTCAATTCAACTTAGTTAAACTTAGCTTTGTTGAACTCTGCAGAAACCTTAACGATATATGTTTGGCATTCCCGTATTTATATCGATTATGTATTCTGCAGCCTTGTAATCTACAGCTCCTATACCTATAATAGGACCTATTATATCCACCACGACTATAAACAAGAGGAATTAGAGATAATCATCCCACACTGTTCTGTTGATTTTCAACTTCGTGAAAGTTTTGTTGATAAATCACGTATATGCCAAAGCAACGAGAAAAGAAACTCATTAAATATATGTTTTCCTAATTATAATATAGTAAAATTATTGAGCGATGTTTTATTTTGAATTTGTAATTATAAGGACAATTTAATAACAGCGAATTTTACTTAGATTATTGTCTGCCATTTTCTTTTTTGGTTTACTCTCTTATTTGAAGAAAGGATGGATAATCCTTTCTTCAACTACTAAGTTGAAATGTGACAACATTTTCAACCTTTTGAAAAATACATTAAATATAATAAATACATTGAAACTATGCTTTCAGATTCATAGGAATAATACTATGATATACGATTTCGAGGTGCCCCGATGTCCCGAAATTCGGGATGAATATTAGTCAAATATTTTTCAGACCAATTTTTCGAGACTACACGGAAAAAATTTAGAATGAAAATCAAGTTTCTTTATTCTAGTACATTTTCTTGAGACAAGACATATTTTTTTAGATCAAGAAAATATTGTTTTGTCCGTATTCGTAACGATATTTTTTTGATTCAATGTTAATTATTTTTCCGTGTAGACGCAGCCATACGATTTACATGAAGTGATGAGTAGCAGAAATTTTCGATTCATGATTATTATTATTATTATTATTATACCATTAAGGGGTGAGGTATCAGCCTACTAAGTACCGTAAGTAAAATATACTCAAAAATACTTATTCGTAGGGTAATGGAAATAACAGAAGAAAAGATATGGGAAGTCCAAAGTGGATTTATGCCAGGAAGATCATGTACAGATCAGATATTTAGCCTAAGACAGATCACAGAAAAAAGCTTGAGAGTAGGAAAACAAGTTTTCTGTGCATTTATTGACCTAGAAGAAGCATTTGACAAAGTAAATAGAAATAAACTTTGGGATATCCTTAAAGAGTACGGAGTAAATGGAGGGCTCCTACATGCAATAAAAACAATATATACAGGTAGTAAAGCGAGTGTAAGGGTAAATGGAAAACTGAGTGACTGGTTCGATATTATGCAAGGCGTGAAACAAGGATGCGTTATGTCCTCGTGGCTATTTATTATATTCATGGATAAGTGTCTAAGAACTGCCCTCTTCGATGAAGAAGGTGTAGATCTCGAAACAGTCAAGGTACGTGGGTTAGCTTTCGCAGATGACAAGATTGTTATGGCAGAATCAATCGAGGACTTGCAAAGAATGTTGAATAAACTTAATACAAGCATGAAGAACATGGACCTCAAAATTAACGTAAATAAAACAAAAATCATGGTGTTTGAGGGAAATAGTGAGAAAACAATATGCAACATTGTCCTAAATGATGAGAGATTAGAACAAGTTGACAAGTACGTATATCTAGGTAGTCTATTTACTAGCGACGGAAAAATAGATGGGGAGTTAGATAGGCGCATAAATAAGGGTAAGCAGGTTATCGGTAGAGCAGGGTCCATCCTAACAAATAAAAACATATCAAAAAAAGCTAAAATGGCCATACATAATTCTATATTCGTACCGACTGTACTATACGGTAGCGAGACATGGACCTGTCAAGAAAAGGACAGGAGTAAAATTAACGCGATCGGCATGAAACCTGTGCGCATAACATGCGGGAAAACACTGATGGACAAAGTCCGAAACGAGACAATCCTCAAAGAATGTGGTACAGGAGAGACACTAGTTGACATATGGGAAAGAAATCAGTTAAGATGGTTCGGACATCTTGAAAGAATGA
>CAKNYM010004426.1:0-17517 GCA_932195095.1 Andricus curvator | reverse complement strand
ATCGGGTAGTGTCACGCCTACCCCGAAAGGGAAATGGCTTAATGGTAATGGTATAATTTTTGTGATGTTCTGAAATAAGTATCTGAAGTTTGCTTTCAATATTATATGAACATATATTTTACTTTTCTATGAAATTAGTTTAAAAGGTTATTGTTAATTCAAATTTTCAGAAAAATATAAAGTAAAAATTATTCGAAGGTTTGTCTGAAAATAACTGTTTATTACTTTTTATGTTGTGATATGATTAATTAATATGTACATACATTTTAATTTTTTCTGGAATTAGTTTTAAAGGTCATTACTAAATTAAATGTATTAAAATACAATTTCAAATGAAAAAAAAATATTTTTCATTCATACGAAAAAACGTAGCCTACATCTTGTGTAAAATTGTGGTATAGTAGGAATCGTTATGTAATTGAATATTGGATATGATTCGTATAATAAAAGTTCATTCATATTTGAAATACCTCTATTCCAATTTCATAATTTTCAAAATATTTACGATGTTGTGAGATAATTATCTAAATTCAATCTTCAACATTATATGTAAATATGTTTTAAGTTTTTATGAAATTAGATTAAAAGATTATAAATAATTTAAATTTTTAGAATAATATAAGATTAAAATTATTTTGATGTTTCAATGCAAATAATACTGTAGATTGATTTTTATGTTATTAACTGATGAATTAACTATTATTAACTATTGACTGATTAATTTTTTTCAAAAAATTGAATTACATAAAGACTGAATTTGAATTATTTTCAATTAAGTCACATAAATTGATTATTTACATTAAGGTTATGTGATTTAATATTGGCTGCTATTTTTGTAATGAAGATTTATTTTTCTATGTTCTGAATTCATGAATCAAATATTAACTGATTCTGTTTAAAAGTACATTTGCTGGAATTAGTTAAAAGATTATTAAGAAAATAAATTTAATAAAAGAAAAGTCCAAATTAAAAAAAAATATTTTTGAAGTGAAAATGATTTAAAAGTTTCAATGAAAATAATTTTGTTATGCTTTTTATGTTGTGAACTGATTAATTAAGTATGTATGTATGTATGTATGTATGTATACCATTAAGCTATTTCCCTTTCAGGGTAGGCGTGACACTACCCGATTCGGGTAGTGTTTCTAGGTGAATAGTTTATTGTAGTAAATAACTACAAGTGTGGGCTCACAACACAATATCAAATTACATGAAGATTTAAGTTTAATATTCTTTAATTAAGTAACATAAATAGATTATTTATTTTGAGATTATGTAATTGAATATTGGCTAAAATTTGTATAATAAAAGTTTATTTATATTTAAAATAGTCTTATTCCAGTTACATAAATGTCAAATTGTTTCTGAGGTTGCGAAATGAGTATCTGAATTTAATTTTCAAAATTATATGTACATACGCTTTCATTTTTCCTGGAATTAGTTCAAAAGGTTATCAATAATTCAAATTTTCATAACAATATAAAGTAAAAATTATTTGAATGTTTCAATGAAAATAATTATTTGATACTTTTCATGCCTTAAACTGATTAATTAATTATTAGCTGATTAATTTTTTTCACAATATTTAATTACATAAAGATTGGATTTTGATTGATTTCAATTAGTTAACATAAATTGATTATCCACTCTAGGGTTATGTAATTGAATATTGGCCATAGTTTTTATAATAATATTTTTTTAATACCTTCATTATAATTATATAATTTTTTAAATGTTTGTGATGATCTAAAATGATTTTCTGTATTCAATTTTCAGAACTATATGTACATATGTTTCGATTTTTTATCAAATTTGTATAAAAGGTTATTAATAATTTAAATTTTAAGTAATGAAATTGAAAATCTCAAAACTATGAATTAAAAATGAATTGAATATTTCAATGAAAACATTTCTATAATGCTTTTTATGTTTTAAAATGATTGATTAATTATTGATTCTATTAGAACTTAAATTTTCTTGAATTTTTTAAAATATTCAGAAATGAAACTTCCAATTTGAAAAAAAAAAATGAAGTAAAAATAATTTCATTGTTTCGATTAAAATAATTGTTTGAGGGTTTTTATGTTGTGAAATATTTAATTAATTATTGACTGATTAATGTTAACCACAATATTGAATTACATAAAAATTTAATTTAAATTGTTTTAAATTCAGAAACATAAATTTATAATTTACTTTCAGGTTTTGTAATTGAATACTGGGTATAACTTGCATAATAAAAGTTTATTTACATTTGAAATAACACTATTTCAATCACATTATTTTTAAAAATTATATGTGAATATATGTTTTTATTTTTTCTGAAATTAGTATGGAAGGTTACTAATATATTAAATTTTCAGAAATGATATTGAAATTTGTTTTCAAATGTAGAATCAAAATTATTTAAATTTTTGAACGAAATTTACAGTTTAATGTTTTGTATGTCATAAATAGATAAATTAATTATTCACTGATTATTTTTTTCAACAATAGCTGATTAATTTTTTCACAAAATTAAATAATATAAATATTTAATTTCAATTTTTCTCTATCAAGCAACATAAATTAATTATTTACTTCAAGATGTGATTGAATATTGGATATAATTAATATAGTAAAAGTTTATTTTTTTCAACCTATCTGTATTATAATGATGTAATTTTTTATAATATTTATGATGTGAAATGAGTATCTGAATTCAATTTTCAAAATATGTACAATGTTCATGTGTTTTATTTGTTTTCAGAAAATTATTATAAAAGCACTGTTAAAAATTCCCGCATAAAACTTCCACTAAATGTATTTGAAGTTTATTGCCGAAATGTAGGGTAACGCTACAATACATAATATTGTAGTTTTCAAATGCAACGGATCATGGCATCATGCAGCGATATAAATGCTACCATACATGTATTGGAATTCTCGACGGTGACTTCACGAATTACGACGCTTACAATACATATATTGCAATTTCGGCGTTCCAATACCGTGTTTGCAATTTTGCCTCACGCTTGTATTGTAGAAGTGTTGGAGAATTCCAAACCTTTTTAACAGTGAGGTTATTAATAATTAAAATTTTCAGAAATGAAATTTCAAGTTTAAAAAAATATGAAGTGAGAATTATTTGAATTTTTCAATAAAAATAATTATTCAAGGGTTTTTATTTTGTAAACTGACTGATTGATTATTGAGTGATTAATTTTTTCACAATATTAAATGTTGTAAATATTGAATTTAAATTTTTTTCGATTCAGTAACATAAATTTTTTATTTACTTTGACGTTTCTAATTGAATATAATTGGTATAATAAAAGTTTATTTATATTAAAAAAATTAGTTTAAAACGTTAATTATAATTATAATTTTCATAAAAATGAAATTTGAATTCAATTTTTCAAAATGACGTGTACATATGTTTTAATTATTTAGCAATGTATTTGGACACGCTCTTCTTTTTCTATAAAAATTTATTTGAACATTCCAGTGCAAATACATGTTTATTGATTTTTATGTTGAGAACTGAGAATCGGATCAGAATATGATTGTTTAAATTATAGTTGTTAATTTGTTAATGATTTAGCGATACATTTAAAAAAAATGGATGTGAAAGTACCTGCAAATGTCATTGTACAAAAATTATGTTTTTTTAAATATATTAAATTACATATAACGTGCACTTGAAATCTTAAAATGATATATCGCCATTCACTACTATTAATAGTAAATTCTGCGTTACATGGATTCACTGAATACATTCTATGAGAATATATTTTCAGCAAAAATGTGATTGGTCAAAAAATATTAACAAATAAATAGTTATTCGAAAATTGATTAAATGAGAAAAATTAATACAAAAGTTAGCGCGCGCTTGCGCGCGCACATAATAGTCTAGTTATATTTAAGGCGATTTATCCACATGACTTTATCGGTTTATCTGTTTACTGCTCGTCACTTTTACAAAGTTGTGCCACGAGTGGATGCAGAGCACTTGGCTCCCAAACATTGGCTCCCCCCTCCACCGACGCACAGTTCTTCCATGGTTCATTCCAATCGTTCCAATTCCAGGATACTTAGGTAGATCAAAATACATTCATGGCAATATAAAAAAGCCCGAAAACCATAGAAAATGTTTAAGAAATCAATTATATAATCAAGAATATTTCCTCTTCTAAAAATTCCTGAATTAATAGTAATCCCAGCTAACACATTTACCAGCCTGAGTACAAGCGGAGCAGGTAACATTAGCTCGTCAGAGTAATCACATGCTTTTAACAAAGTGATGTTTGGGAAAGCAACTTGCGATGACAGATTAACCTCAAAATATCCAGCGTTTCGAAATGAAAATTATAAATAAACTTGCAAAAATGTTAGAATGGGACATAATTAAGTGATTAATAATTTCCGGGCAAGTGATATTAGAGGTTAGAACCAAAATGTAAATAAAAATGAAATATTGAATTTCAAATAATTCAATAAAGTATTCATCTTCCAATAAATTTGTTATATGCAAAGTGTTATTATTATTATGTTGAAATTACAAAGCTGCCTTCAAAAGTTTAAGTTTTCTATAATAGATATATACATAGCCTTATACAATACGTATTTTATCCATAACAATATGCAGCAATTAGAAGCTTTTTAAAAATAAATGTGAAAGATTACAAGAAAAAAGTTTTTCAAGATTCCTAGGGAAATTAGAGATTATTTTTTATTCTGAAAAATTAATTTCACGAAACTATTTCGAAAGATTTTAAAACATTCACAAAATTGTCCAAAAAGAATCCGGAAGATTTCAAGCAAATTTTTTTAATTTTGTAGAATTTTTTTAATGTTTTAAGAGATATTCGAATCCGTTAAAAAAATATTTAAATGTTTTAAAAAAAATTCCAAAATAATTTAAAATTTGAAAAGATTTTTAAATTTTTTAAACCAAATGTAGATTTTTGAAGATTTTGAAAGGAAATGTTGAAGTTTTTTAAGAATTTTGAAAGGTTTTAAGATGATAAAAATTTTTCTTGATATTCCTCAAAAAATTATTTTTTATTTGGAAAACATAATTTTAAGGGAATAATTAAAAATATTTTAAAACAAAAACAAATTTTCATGTATAAATAAAAATTTAACAGTAATTCAATCAATAATTAATAATTCTTTGAAACTACTTAAAATATGATGTAATTTTTAATTTAAACTCGAATTTAAAAAGTGTTCAGTTTGAAAAAAATTCGCAAATTTATTAGTTCATTCTTTAATTGACAACATTAAAAATGATAACGTGGATTCATATTTTTTAACTGAATCTGAATCTTTGAACTGTACAATTTACAAAAGTTCAACAACAAAAAATTTGCAGTAAAAGTGCATTTAATTAAAATTTTGTTTATCAAAGCGTGTTAATAGCTTTCATTTATAAATAAAAAATTTTAATTTCAATTTTAAAAGTTTATAATTAAAGAGTTTTTAATTTTCATTGACCGTGCAAAAGAGACCCAGGAAATAAGAATTATCAGTTTGTTTTTAAGTTATATAAATATAATTTTACTAAGCAGTCTTTTCAAATATTTCTAATCTCTTCGAAACTTCTAAAATTCCTGATTACACTTTAAACAGGCTTAAATTTTTTCTTAAATTTGGAAAAATCTTTCAGAATTAAAAAAATTGCTTTCCTTAAAATCTCACAGATTTTTTTCAACATTTTTAGAAGCCTTTGAAATATGTTCAAATTTTCTTTAAAAAATAATTTTTTTAATTAATCTTATCAAATCTGAAAATATTTTGAGGTCTTTTCAAAACTTGTACACCTTCTAAATATCTTTTAAAATGATTCAATTTTTTTTTAATTATGCAAAATTGAAAAAATTGCCTTAAAATCTGCCAGATGCTTTTATGACAGTTTTGGAAATCTTTCAAAATGCCTAAAATCTTTTTTACTATTCTCTGAGAATTAATTTTCAAAAATAAAAAGCATTTGAAATTCTGCTAGCAATATTGAGAAATTTTTTTATTATCTTAAAAGCTTTCAAAATTCTCAAGATTTAAATTATTTTCCAATCTTTTCAAAACTTCTGGATATCTATTGAAAAAATTCGTTTTTCCTAAAAATTTTCTAAATTCTGCAAAATAAAAAAAAATTTCCTAATATTTTCCAGATTCTTTTTAGACATATTTTGAAATCTTCAAATCTGAAAGTAATTCTTTCAAAATAAAACCTGAATTATTTTAAATTTTGTCAGAAATCTTATTGTCAGTACCGGTAATTGTTGGTTATTTTCGAATATTGAGAGTTCTAAAAATTTTTGAAACGAAATCTCTTAAAATTCTTTCGATTTTTTAAATATAACTTAAAACCATATATAAGAACATTTTACTTCATAAAACTTAAAAATAAGTACAATTTGAAATTTTCAATTTCAATCCACATAATATTTCAGATTTGCGTCGAATATTTTTACAATATTACAACATCTTTCTAAAAAGAAACGTGTCAAGACAATTGGAAAAAATGAGTCTTGATTCAAAAAATATATTTGTTAAAGGCAATGCATATTAGTTTCTAATTTATCATTTTAAAAATCGTAACAAATTTATTTTCTACACGAAAAAGCGGATGTTTATGAACATATGCAGCTTAAATTACGAGTAGTATTTTATTTCGTCACGTATTTATAGAAATTATTTTATTTAGAATTTAGACGTTTTAGTCGAACATTTTTTAAATAAAAAATTTCTTCAATAATATTTATGAAAATCGTGACAAAAAAATTTTTTTTTTTAATTTTTAAGGAATAGAACGAGCTTTTGAAAACAAAAATTGAATAAAAATCACGGCTTTCGCTGAAAGCGGAAGAAAAAAAATTAATATGCAGAAAAATACAGTTAATTTTTTTTTCATAATTTACACTCAATTTACTTTTATAAAATTTATTGTTATAATCAATAAACCTTTTTTGTGAAAGACGAATTTTCGCAAAATATTTAATTTTTAACTAAAAAAGATTTTTCAGTCAAGAGAGAAAAAAGATTCACCCAAATTATGATTTGAGGGGATAAATGATTTTGAATACAAAATAAAAATTTCGAATAAATATTGATTTTTTAAGTTCATTTGTTCATTTGTTTTAGAGGTTATTGAAATATCATTTTCCTAAGATTCCTGAGAAATAGCGAAAAAACTTTTGATGATTTCAGATACATATGTCGAAAAAGTATAATTTTTTTATTTTACAGGATTTTTCCAAATTTTGAGAAAAATTTGCGTCAGTTTAAAAGATATTTAGTACTTGAAAAAAAAAAATTTTTTAAACTGTCTCAAATTATTCATAAAATTTAAAAAAATCTTTTAAGATTAAAAAAATTGTCCTTAAATCTTCCAGAGTTTTTTTGACATTTGTAAAAATCTTTTGAAATCTTTTCAAATATTCTTTAAACATTAATTTTTCGAAATAAAAAAGCATTACAAATTTTCGCAGGAATCTTAAAAAAAGTTTTTTAATTTCTTGAAACCTTTCGAATTTCTTAAAAACCTTAGAATATTTTTTAAAGTCTTCAAAAATTTACGTTTTGTTTTAAATTTTTGGATATCTTCTCAAATTTAAAATTATTTTTCTAACCATTTTCGAAACATTTAAACCTTTTGAATATCTTTTTCAATTATTCGAATTTTTGAAAAAATTTTCTTAAAATTCTGGAAAATTAAACATATTGCCTTCAAATTTTCCAGATTCTATTTTAATAATTTTAAAAATCTTCTAAAATATTTTAAACTCTTTTTAAATGTTCTCTTAAAATTTGAAATGAAAAATCATTTTAAATTATAATCCCATGCATTTTAGGAACTTTTTTTTATTATCGTAAAACTTTTCAAAATGCTTGAAAGCTTCAAAATTTCGGTTACAAAATTCTTAAAAAGCTTTTGAGTTTTAAATTGATTGAGTATACCATTAAGCCATTTCCCTTTCAGGGTAGGCGTGACACTACCCAATTCGGGTAGTGTTTCTAGGTGGATAGTTTTTTTTGTAGTTATAAATAACTACAAGTTTGGGCTCACCACACCCATAATATGCCAACAGCACACAATATGCTCGAATGGTCACCCATCCAGGTACTAACCGCGCCCAACGCTGCTTAACTTCAGTGATCTGACGAGAACTGGTTTTTTCAGCGTTTTTTTTCTTTTTAAAACTTCTAAATAGCTCATAAACTTACCACGAATATTTTATAAAACTTTTTAATCTTGCTAATCGAAAAATTTGACTTTTAAATCGTTCATATTGTTTTTTCAAAATTTTAAGGAACAATTTAAAATGTTTTGAAATCTTTGTCAACTTTCACTTAAAATTCATTTCTAAAAATAAAAAATCAGTTGACATTTTCCCAGAAATTATGAGATTTTTTTATTCTCTTGAAACATTTTAAAATTCTTCAAAAGCTTTTTAGAAATCTTCAAAAATGTACACATTACAAAAATTTAACACTATTATCAGCAAAATAGTGACCAAAAAAGATTAATTTTCAATCAGTGTAATTTTTAACCGAAAAAGACGAATTTTCAAAAAAATACTTGAATTAATAAGATTTTTGAAGATTTCAGAAATACCGAAAAAATATATTTTTCCATTTTACAGAATTTTGCAAAATTTTAGGGAAAATTCGGGTGAGTTTAAAAGATATGAAGGACTTTTAGTAGGTTTAAAAACAAATATATCTTAAGCTGACTCGAAATATGGCTTTTATTATTCAATAATTATTATTTGGAAGGTTCGAAGTTTTTACTTAAAAAATATTTATTAATTTTCTAATTCGTCAATCAAATCTTACCTAAGTATCCTGGAATTAGAACGATTGAAATGAACCACGGAAGAGCTGTGCGTCGACGGAGGGGGAGCCAATGTTTGGGCGCCAAGTGCTCTGCATCCACTCGTCTTCCGTCCGTTCGTTGCCAAATAATCGAACGGTAGACTAATCGAATACATGCGAGATTAGTGCGGCAAATTCAAACCTAAATAAGTATAAACTCTAATCAGATTAAAAAAATACCTACAATAATTAATACTAACTCGATAATTGTATATTTATTAACTTTCATAGTATTTTATATTAATCTTATAATCAAACGTGATTTCTCAAGCTAAAAACTTCAAATAACGCTGAAACTTTCTTCTTAATAAATATTCAAACCCACGCGCCTCATATGATGATTAAGCCGGGGAGGGGGGGGGGCTTGATATTTTTATATATTTTTCACTAAAACCTATTTTTTTCAATTGAATTATTTTAATTATTTTAACTCCAATATTTCAAGCAGGGAAGCTTGATATATGTATACATAATTCTTTATCAAATTTCAACAAATTTATTCAGGAAAACAGAGTTGATTCATAGAATTTCAGAATTTGTTTTCTCTTTCAGGTATTTAAAGATATTCATTCATAGTGATTTGAAATTATTTTGGTATATTTGAGGGGATTCTCAATTGATTTTAATAGTCTGAAAGGAATTTCAAAATTTTTATTCTTTTAAAAATCCTGGCATATTAGGGCTTTTTGACAGCTTCCAGGGACCAATTTAATTTTTCTCTAATGGGATGAATTTAATGGAAAATCTGACTTTTTATTTCAATGGAATTTAACGATTTAAAAGAATTTCAAGATATTTTTAAGGGATCTTGGGGCGTTTTAAATCTGAAATTTCAGGAAATATAGAATTCCATGTAATTTTCGCAAAGTTACTTTGAGGTGTTTGAAAACTCGAAAATTAAACTGATGACGTCTCCCTTCATTTATATCTATATAACTCTTTTTTCAAATTGGTTCCTCGTTAAGAGGTTTCCTTTCTCTGTCCTCACCCCCTCCCCCAGTAACAGAAGTTTTGGTGGGACTGACGTTACAACTAGACTCTCCACCGTACGACGAATAATCACTTAACTTGGACATGATTTCGGCTCGCAAAACAAATATCGCGCATAAAGGTGATAGTTGGGTGTGAAATCTAAATATGAATAATACAAACAATAAAGTAGCCTCGGAATGGACTGAAACTTTGATTGACGAAATGCATACACACGGTAAACGTAAAGTTCGAGTTTCAGGCGATGAATGGAGACTGGGTGTTTGGAATGCTAGAGGAGTGAATGATCTTAAAGTAAGAGAACTACGAGAAACTATGCATGCTAGGAAACTAGATATTTTTTGTGTACCTGAGACGAAGAAAAAAGGTTGCGAAAGTAGAAACATAGAAAACGGGGTGTTGAAAGGCGGTTTTGAAATATGGTCAGGAGTAGATAGGGAATCACATGGTAGTCAAGGGGTCGGTTTGATTATGAATGAAAAAGCAAGACATGTCAAAGATCATGGTTTTGTATCTCCCAGATTGTTGTGGGCTAGAATGAAGGTAGGAATCAGAAGATTATTTATCATAGCGTGCTACGCCCCAGTTGACAGTGAGCCGCGAGAAGTCAAAGACGCCTTCTGGGACACTTTAAATGACACAATAAGTACTTGCGATCAAGGTGAAAGAATAATTCTGCTAGGAGATATGAACGGATGGGTCGGCGTCCAACGACAGGATACAGATACAGAAAGGGTGCTAGGTAATTTTGGGGATCCAACAAGAAAAAATTATAACGGGGAAAAATTAGTTAGCTCATGCTTAGAAAAGGGCCTATTTATTACCAATACATGGTTTCGACATAAAATGATCCACACGTTCACCTGGTGTAAAGGAAATAACCGCAGTGTAATTGACTTCGTTATTGCGGATGAAAGACTAAGAGAACTAGTCAGAGATACAAGAGGCATGAGGGGTTCCGAATGCAATACTGATCATTACCTTTTAGTCTCTAAAATAAACTTAGGGCGGGGATGGAGAAGAAAGAGAAAAAACAAACAAAAAAAAACTCGAATAAAGATTGAAAATTTACAGAAACCGGAAGTGCGAGTAAGGTTTCAAAATAAATTAAGCGAACGCATAGATAGGGCAACTTGGGAAGCGCTTATAAGCAATAAAGATATAGAGGGCGCGTGGTCTTTGTTACGGGATATTATTGTTAAAACTGCAATTGAAGTGTGTGGTACGGCAGTGGTAGGAAGAAAGTCTGGTCATTCGTGGTGGAATGATGAAATTCAAGCAGCCCAGCAAGAAAAGAAAAAAGCGCACAAGAGAACATTAAACATGACAGGTCTTAGCGATGAGGAGAGTAATAGACTCGAAAATGATTACAAAGACAAAAAGAGGAAAGTTAAACGACTTGTCAAGGAGAGTAAAGAAAAAATCAGAACAGAAGAAGAGAACAAAATACAAAACTACTTTGAAGGAGTTATGAAACTATTATATAAACAGTTGAAGGAAAATAAAAGTACAGAGTTTGCCAGCATGAGAAACAGGAAAGGTGAAATGCTATATTATATAGACGAGATAGTAGACGCTTTAAAAGACTCTTTTAAAGAACTATCAGGAGGTGAAGATATAGGACAACAAAACTGCGACATAGAACATAATTCATTAGAAAACCCAATTGAAAAAGTCTGTGTCACTGAGGTCAGAGACATAATTAAGAACTTGAAAAACGGTAAGGCTGCTGGTGTAGACAGTATTAGCGCTGAAATGCTTAAATACGGTGGCGAGTACATACCTCACAGGTTGTGCGAATTGATAAATTTATGTATCGAGATGGGGGAAGTCCCAGACGATTGGGGAAAAGCAATTATCGTACCAATATACAAAAGGAAGGGGGATAAAAGCAACTGCAGTAATTACAGAGGTATCAACCTACTAAGTACCGTAAGTAAAATATACTCAAAAATACTTATTCTTAGGGTAATGGAAATCACAAAAGAAAAGATATGGGAAGTCCAAAGTGGATTTATGCATGGATCATGGATGAAACATCATGGATCATGTACAGATCAGATATTCAGCCTAAGACAGATCACAGAAAAAACCTTGAGAGTAGGAAAGAAAGCTTTCTGTGCATTTATTGACCTAGAAAAAGCTTTTGATAAAGTAAATAGAAATAAACTTTGGGAAGTCCTTAAAGAGTACAGAGTAAATGGAGGGCTTCTACAAGCAATAAAAACAATATATACAGGTAGTAAAGCAAGTGTAAGGGTAAATGAGAAACTGAGTGACTGGTTCGATATTATGCAAGGCGTGAAACAAGGATGGGTTATGTCATCGTGGCTATTTATCATATTCATGGATAAGTGTCTAAGAACTGCACTCTTCGACGAAAAAGGTGTAGATCTCCAAACAGTTAAGGTACGTGGGTTAGCTTTCGCAGATGACAAGATTGTTATGGCAGAATCAGTCGAGGACTTGCAAAGAATGTTGAATAAACTTAATACAAGCATGAAGAACATGGACCTCAAAATTAACGTAAATAAAACAAAAATCATGGTGTTTGAGGGAAAAAGTGAGAAAACAATGTGCAACATTGTCCTAAATGATGAGAGATTAGAACAAGTTGACAAGTACGTATATTTAGGTAGTCTATTCACTAGCGACGGAAAAATAGATGGGAAGTTAGATAGGCGCATAAATAAGGGTAGACAGGTTATCGGTAGAGTAGGGTCCATCCTCACAAATAAAAACATTTCAAAAAAAGCTAAAATGGCCATACATAATTCTATATTCGTACCGACTGTACTATACGGTAGCGAGACATGGACCTGTCAAGAAAAGGACAGGAGTAAAATTAACGCGATCGGCATGAATCCTCTGCGCGTAATATGCGGGAAAACACTGATGGACAAAGTTCGAAACGAGACAATCCTCAAAGAATGTGGTACAGGAGAGAGACTAGTTGACATATGGGAATGAAATCAGTTAAGATGGTTCGGACATCTTGAAAGAATGAAAGATGAACGACTGACCAAACAAGTGTATAAAGGTAAAGTTAATGGCAGAATGCCCAGAGGTAGACCGCCAAAAGAATGGTTAGAATCTGTGAATGAGACACTAATCCGAAGAGACATAAGAAGCCATAGAAACACAAGAGCTTGCATGAAAAAATGCATGGACGTGAAGGAAGCTAGAGTAGTATGCCAGGACAGAAAAGTGTGGCGACAAATAGTTTGTAAACAAAGTGACAATAGAATATTACCGAAATAATCTGAATCTTGAAATCAAATTACTTTTGACATGCAAATATTTTGCAACGTCACAAGATTGAGGTGAGGAAATAATAAAAAGTGGAAAAATCTCATCTGAATTGTGGTTGCAGGTCACTTTACTCAGAAAGCAATTTCCTCTAACAAGTTTGAACCTCGATGCTCGACATAATGTCTACACGGCATGTAACTGATCGTGGTTAACCTAATTATTAACACACTGATAGAGTAGAGTATATGATAGAAGAGGCAAGTATAGCAATGCAACTTGTGACATAGGAACAACCCTTTGTGCAGGAGTCGCCTGGGTCCGTGGTTTTCGGAATAAAATTTTAAGTTAGCTGAACTCGGAACGCCTATTACGTGTTGGCAGATAGGGAGCGACACAGGATACGACTCTCTTAGTAATCATAGAAGTTGCCCGCCCAGTCCCAGGCCAGGAACATCTATTAAAAGTTAAAATTATTATCCGGCATCCTTGATCCCATGCTGGGACCAAGAGTAACAACAAAAAGGGAGGGAAACGGGTTGTTTGTCATCTTCTTGTAATCGAGAGCTGAAACTGTCTCTCTGCAGTGTAACGCTGATTTGTTACTATTTATTTTTAGATATTTCAACACTCTTGTCTGGTAAGGAAAGTGGATTTTTTCGAAAAGATCCAGAGTTCGTATTAACCGATTTCAAAATTTCTTTTTCCAAATTGAAGCGGGCTAAATTTCGAAAAATTTCATGATAAAGATTTCACTTAGTGGTCATTCACGAATTACGTAAGGTGTGTTTTTTCAATTTTCAACCCCCTATGTAAAACATCGTCAGATTTTTTCTGACCGTCTTCTGATTTTGCGCCGTTTTCAAGAAAATTTATTTATTTTTGTTTCGTTTTTTTTTGCTTAATTTGAACTGAATTAATAGAACCTAATAAGAATATTCAACTATTCTTGATTAAAAATTACCTTCTTTTTGGCTGAAAAGTCTATTATTGTATTTCTGGTTCGGAATTCATCTGGTTTGTTTAAAAATTCTACTATTCGGTTAAAAATTTAATTTTTTCGCTGAAACTATTTTGTTACAAAGTCATCATTTTTTGTCAAAAATGTAACTGCTTGCTCGAAAGTTAAACTACCTTATCAAAAAATTCATTTTTTTAATTTTTTGAAAGATTCATCTCTTTAGTTGAAAATTTAACAATTTAAAAAAGAATCCTTTCATTTTCGGTTGAAAATTGATTTTTTCGACTAAAAATTTAACTATTTCATCTTTGGTTAAAAATGCATTTTTTTTAGTTTAAAATTCAACTATTTGGTGGAAAATTCATATTTTTTTAGTTGAACATTCAACTGCTTTGCTGAAAATTCGCGTATTTTTTTGATAATTGATCTTTTTCGTAGGAAATCAATCTTCTTGGTTAAAAAATCAACTTTTTGGTTGAAAATTTAATTTAAAGTGTTTAAGATTTATCATTTTAGTTGAAAATTCATCTCTTTGGTTGAAAGTTGATATTTTTAATTAAAACTTGATCTTTTCTGGTTGAAAATTCATGTATTTTATTAAAAATTCATCTTTTTTCTTAAAAAATTAATCTTCTTAGTTGAAAATTTATCCTTTTTGTTTGAAAATGCAACTGTTTTGTTAAAAATTGATCTTTTTGGGTTAAGTCTTCAACTTTTTTTGTTAAAAATTAGTGTTTGAAACTAAAAATGTAACGATTCCATTTTTTCTTAAAAACGTATCTTCATTAGTTAAAAATTCAACCATTTTTATGAAATTTTTTTTAGTTTAGAATTAATTTTCTTCACTGAAAATGTAATTATTCTATTTTTCGTTGAAAATCAAACTAATTGGGTTAGAATAACCTTTTTCTTGTAAATTCACCTTTTTTGTTGAAAATATAACTACTTTGGTAAAAAATTAAACTACTTAGTTACAACTAAAACTATTAATTTAAAAATGGAACTATTTTGTTCAAAATTCGTTTTTTTTGTTAACTAAACATTAATTTTTTCATCTGAAAATGTAGCTATTCCATTTTTTGGTGAAAAATTTTCCTTTATATGTTGAAAATTCGCTTTTTTTGTTGCAAATTCGTTTTTCGACTAAAAATTCAATGATTCTATTTTTTATTACAAATTTATCTTTCTTAGTTAAAAATTTAACCATTTTGATAAAATTTTTTTTTTTTTTAGTTTAGAATTAATTTTTTTCACTGACAATGTGATTATTCTTTTTTTCGTTGAAAATTAAACTGATTGTTGAAATATTGAATATGTTGAAAATTCGCTTTTTTTGTGTCAAATTATTTTTTGAAACTTAAAATAATTGGGTGAAAATAACCTTTTTCTTGAAAATTCATTTTTTTGGTACGAAATTTAACTAATCGGTAGAAAATTAAACTATCTAGTTAAAACTTAAACTATTTGTTTAAAAATTTAAATAATTTGACAAAAATTCGTTTCATTTTTGGTTGAAAATGCACGTATTTTGTCGATAATTCATTTTTTGATAGAAAATTATTCTTATTGGTTAAAAAATGAACTTTTTGATTGGAAAGTCAACTCTTTGGTATATAATATTTCAATCAATTTCAATTTCAATCAATATAATATTTTTTCTTTTCTGTATGAAACTATGTTGTTAAAATTTTTTCTTTTTGGGTAAATTTATTTTTGAAAACTTTTAATTAAAATTTGTATTGGCTGAAATATTAAACATTACATTTTTTATTGAGAATTCATCTTTTTTTGTTTAAAAATTCAGCTACTTGTTTGAAAGATGAACTACTTCGTAAAAAATTCATTTTTTTGGTTAAATTTTAACTTGAACTTTGTTTTCTTTTTTTTTTAATTTAAATTTTCTTTAAATTTGGAAATTTCACTATTTGGTTAAAAATTCATGTATTTCATTTTAAAATTCGTCTTTTTGCTAGAAAATAAATGTTCTTGGCCCAAAATTTATCTTTATGGTTGAAAATTCAACTATTTCGTTGAAAATTAATCTATTTTGTTAATTTAAAATGTTTTTAATTGAATTGTAAACATAAAAATAATATCATTTGTTCAATTTTTCAACATTATTAAGAATTCTATAACAAAATAAATTACGCAATTTCTGCTGGACATTCTTATAAGTTGTTACATGTTTGGATTTATTTTTGTTATGTTTAAATAATTGTGTTTATGGATATTAATTCAAAAATACATTGAATTAGTAAATTTACTCTCGAAATACATTAATTTTTTATTATAGATTAAATTCCATTATTTATTCAATTTTTATAAACAAATAAATGGATAAAACTAGCATCTGCTATTACAAATATAAAATTTGTTTGTTACTTGTCATTTTTCAACTTAAATAAAAAATGATTTAAATTTTTTTCGGTGTGTTGTTCCTATTCTTCTAAGAATTCTCGCCATTTTTACTCTATTCTTATATCCCAGAATGCTATCTCTTTATCTGTTTTTTCTTTACGAGATGGAACACTATTTTATTTATATTTTCTTCTATATTTAAAATCTTCCTTGTCCATCCTTTTACTTCTTTCCCCAAGTGGTAGACATTTTTCTCCATTCATTTTTACAAGAATTCCATACGCTTTCACATGTATTATTGTAGTCTAGAAAAATTTCTAAGGAAGATTTTCAGACTTTTAAGCATATTTTTTTTAAATATTCAAAATAAATTCAATTTTTATTTTAGCTGTATTATTCTTTAGTCTATAAATCTTTTTGGTTGAAAACTCAACTATTTTGTTGAAAATTCACTTCTTTTGCTAAATTTTTTTATAATTTTGTTAAAAATTCCACAATTTTGTCTAAATTTTATGTTTTGTTGAAAATGTTTCGTTTTAATTGAAAATTCAACTATTTTGTTGAAAATTCAGTTCTTTTGTTAAAATTTGAATGTTTTGTTGAAAATTTATCTTTTTAGTTGAAAATTCAACTATTTTATTAAAAATTCTAAAATTTTATCTATCATTCAAATGTTTTGTTGGAAATTTATGTTTTCAGTTGAAAATTCATCTAATTTGTTGAAAATTCCACAATTTTGTCTAAAATTGAACTGTTTTGTTAAAAGTTTATCTTTTTAGTTGACAATTCAACTATTTTGTTTCAAATTCACTTGTTTTGTTAAAAATTTTATTATTTCGTTGAAAATTCCACAATTTTGTCTAAAATTTCACTGCTTTGTTAAAAGTTTACCTTTTTAGTTAAAAATTCAACTCTTTTGTTGAAAATTCTACAATTTTTTCTAAAATTTAAATGTTTTGTTGAAAATTCAAGTGTTTTGTTAAAAATGCAACTATTTTGTTGAAAATTCCACAATTTTGTCTAAAATTGAACTGTTTTGTTAAAATGTAATTGTTACATTCTCATTCTAATGAGAAGGTATTGGTTTTATGTAAAATTTG
>CAKNYM010004421.1:0-13323 GCA_932195095.1 Andricus curvator | reverse complement strand
TAGCCCAAAGCAACGTGGCTGACTGCAAGAGCCGGAGCTCTCGGGCAATGAGGTCGCCACATCCCTACGCCATATATATTATTATTATTACAATAAACTATTATATGATGACTGTTTCATGATATGGTAAGTATTAAAATTGTAGATTATAATATAGTCCTTCAATTGGTCCAAGTGCATATATTGCTAAATATATACTTTGTTCATACATTTACAATTATATAGCTATTGACTGCTGGGCCTGTGATTTCTAGAATACAAATAAAAATAAAAACAGACGAATTTCAGTCTCAAGTTTTGAGCATCTAGTCAAGATTTTGTGTACACTTGAACTTTGAATATTTAAATCGCTTCCGATTAGTCAGTATATTTTTATATCTTATGAACGAATAATATTTTATAATTGGATTTAAAAAAATGCTACGAATTGATGTCCTATATAATAATGATATTTATTGAGAGACTATACAGTCCATTTACAGAAAACTGGGCGTATTTCCTAACAACAGTACAGGAAAAGAACAAACAAAAAAAAAGATACATATCCATCTATAATCATACTTAAGCTTGCATTAAGAAGATAAAAAACGCGTTACAATTACATTTGGCGCCGGTGTATCAAGAAAAAGTCTATCACAGTTGAAAGATACGTTCCTTTAACATTTCTGTTATCATTTTAACAAATTTTTTTAAGATCGCGACATCTGAAGTTGATAAAGTATCCTTCCAAAACGATTCAATATCAACGCATTGAGCTAACTCTTGAAAATAACTGAGTTGGTGTTATTAAAGCGTGAGCAATCGACCAGGAAGTTCTTCAGGCAGGTTACATGAAATCTGGTCAATAATTATGTGTCTAGAATATTCATTAATAAAGTGAACTTGTGCAAAAATTCTTTTATAGGTAAGATTCATTCTATTGAAAAGGTAAGGTTGAACTCCTATTTTTATGTGCAGGTGAGGCCATATCTGTAGACTCCTTGATTGGGCGCGCCCTAAAAGATCTCTTTTTATCAAAAATATTTCGTATTACTGAAGTATTAGATCCTTACTTCCTGCAAGTGCCTCTAAGCTGGCAGAGTCCCACAGCAGTTGGCTTCTCTGAAAAAATGGTTCAACCGATTGAACCAGTTAGAACCATGCCTTCCTTGTTTGGAATTCGCCAATCCAATGAGACGCGACAGACACTGCTTTGGGAACCGAGTATTTTCCATTTTATATATTTTTTCCAGCCAAGACAGAGAGTTCTGAAGCACCATATAGAAAAGGTGAATCCTACCCGCTTCAAGACGAACTGCATAACTGGGCGTGCATTGAGGGAGACGCAGCAGGCCCTTAAAGAATGCGAGCTGTACCTGCTCAAGGAGATCTAAATCATTTTGCCCCCAAACCTGCACTGCGTACATAAGAGTACTTATTACCAAACTATTAAAAATTTTAACGAACGTTGAACAAGAATCAGCTTTGGTGCTGTATATTATTCGCATGGACGCACCTATCGCAGAGTTGGCTGAGCTAAAAAATTTCCTAGCAGCGATTAAAAAGGTACAATTGTACAAAACTGGGACACCTAAGTGAGGATACTGATTCACTACCTCAATTTTTTCATCGCCGAATTTGAAGGACTTAAACTTGTTTACAGAAGTGCTACCCTTTTTGCGAAATATCACAATCTTAGTTTTTTGTACATTCACAGTTAACATGTTTTGCTCACAATAAAAGGCAGAGCTTGAAGTTTCCGCACGAGCTCAGTCGGAGTGTCAGAAAGCAAAACAAGATCGTCTGCATATGCAAGTAAAAGAACCTCAATGAAGTTATTTATAGCAATACCCCTACACCTCTGTTCAATCAAGAACTTTCCTAGATCATGGATAAAAATGGAGAACAGCAGAGAGCTTAGAACCTCACTCTTCAAGACGCCTTGTATTACCTTAACAAAGCTAGTTTGACCATTACTACACCTAATTCTTGCATACGTGACTTCGTCAAAATTCCTAATCACATTAATCACCTTAGTGCTAACCCCGATTTTATGTAATGTCTGCCATAATATTTGATGAGCCACAGAGGGGAAGGCACCTTTAAAATCTATAAAAACCGCGTATACCGCGGTTCTAGGGTGCCTCAGGCGAATCTGGATTGAAGCTAGCAAAGTAAACAAGTTGTCGAGACACCCTCTCCCAGCCCTAAAGCCAGATTGAAATTCCGGAATTACTTTATTTTCGTTCGCCCAGTCAGTTAGTCTTATTGACAAAATTTGCGTGAAAATCTTAGCGATGCAATTCACAAGGGAGATGGATCTATAATTGCCAGTGTCGCCAGGATCACCCTTCTTATGTAACATAGTCCTGGATAATTTACCCCAGGACTTCGGCACCTTTTCATCCACCATGACTCTGTTAAATAGGTCCTCCATATAGAGAATCCAGTTTTCTGGTAGCCTTTCAAAAAAGCTGTAATCAATGTCATCGCACCCTGCTGCCTTTGCATCTTTACATTTTTTTAGACTATCCCTAATTTCCATTGTAGTTATATAACTACCGAGCAAGGAGTGGGAGGTATTTAAAGCGAATTCGAGGTCTACAAGCTTACTAGGGAACATATCCAGGAGATACGCATGCCGTATTTCAGGTTTCATGACGTTTGACGCTTGAGGCCTAAATCGAAGGCCATTAATAATGGACCAAAAATCAGTAGAATTACGTGCTGCAGCCAACTCGTCTATCATTCGGTTTTCGTAAGTGGCTTTATTAGTAGACAGCAACTTCTTATAATTTCTCGGAGCGGTTCTATAAGTCTTGAGACTTTCGAAAGAAAAATTTACTCTCCTGCCCCCATGAAAAATCTCAGTCAAGCTTTTCCTTGCCTCGCGTCATGTAGCGTCATACCATGGTTTGTTACTGGAAACAATGCCCGTCTTACCTGTATCAACTTTTCTCATACCTAGGTCTGCCGCAACATGTCTTATCGCGCCAACAAGATTCTCGTTCATCTCGTCTACGTCACCAATCACCCTCGCAATTTCGTTCCTCCAACGCATCAAATCCTTAAACTCTTCTGATCTAGCAAAATCAAATGCGAACTTAACCGACTCGGGGACATTAGCATGGCTCTGTGAAGGACTTTGGCCTGTACAGTTCACAAAAGCAGCAATCGGGAAATGATCAGACAAAGGTTTGATCTTAAGTACTTTAAAGTCTTGCAGAAAGGGCAAACTGTTCATCGAACACCATAGCAGATCATTCAAGCTCCTTCCCATAGCGCCCTGAAATGTATACCGTACCGGAAAATCACCGCTTGCCCTCCCATTGTACACAAACGACTCGTTACTCTCTACAAAGCTAGTTATCAGTTTTCCCTTATTATTAATAAAATTGTGTACAGATGATCTGACACCCATAACAGAAACACTGTTAACGAAAATTTGCTCATCTAGAATATTGAGGTTTGAAATCCTACAATTGAAATCGCCACCGAAAAAAATTGGTATATGTGCAAAAGATATGCGTATCGAGCTGAGAATAACATCAAAATTATTAAAAAAATAATCAATATCTGTGTCGGGAGCAAGATACATTGCACAAAGAATAAAAGAAAACATACAAGAATCTACCTTTAGAATGATATATTCCGGCGCAACTGACAATAATTGTGCTGAAAAGTGATTCTTATTTAACGCAATCACTATGCCACCCTTGGCTCTTCCTTTGATAGCATCTCTCACCGCTGGAGAGTCAAAGACAAGTAAATCCCTGGAGAATGCTTTCAAAGCGGTTCTTGAGGAATCCATCCAGGTCTCATAAATGCACAAAATGTCAAATTTTCTGAAAGAGCACGTAATGTCCTCCAGATTTGAGAAACCGTGAACATTCCAAAAGATAATTTTGGTAAGTCTGTAGACATCTGAAAGAGGTGTAGAACAACGACATGTGGAAACAATAGGCTGGTGATCATTTTGTATGATCTCAGAGGAACCACCAACGAGCTATGCCTCCGGGATGCGGCGATCACGGGAAGTTTTAGCAGTCGTCGGGGTAGCAGCATCATTCAATAAAAATTGGTCTATGCGTTTATTCGGCGTGGCATCTATCATATCTGGTTTAGGCGGTCGTCCTCTCCTGGAGGCCTTGGTAGGCCAGACTATATTGAACTCAGAAGCGTCACTTTCATCTTCATCTGGGATATTGGACTCCTGGAGGGCGGAATTTGTAGAATCCTTTTTTGAATTCCGATGGGAGGATTCCACGTCCTCATTCCGAAGTTCTTCGCCATTGACGATAAGGGTGGAATTCTTAATCACAACCTGGAATCCCGCATCTTTCAAAGATCTGGCATGTTTAAGTAGCTCTCTTCTTCTCTCTACCTCTCTTCCTTGGAGCAATCATTAGCGATAACAAGTTCCAGTTTGCGAAATTGTGTAATCTTGGTAAATATGGTTTTGACCCATCGTGAAGTAATGAACTTGACTAATACCGGTCGCTTCTTGACTTTTCCGAGTCTGTAAATATCAGCCAAGGCCACCTCCGGCATCTGCAGGCCGACGTTATGGAAAATCTATGAAACCGAAGCGAACAAATCATTATCATGAGAATCACAATCCTTCAAGTTGAAAATAATGTTTTTTTTTTACCTGAGGTTGCGTACAACGAGCTCTACTTCCTTTTCGATTAATGATAACTTACTGGAGAGGCATAAAATTTTTGCAGCAATGTCCGTAGAAGCTTTACAAGATTCCTTGTCGTCCTTCCTCAGCTGATCATGAGAGCTCGTTACACATTTAATGTCCTTGGACAACTTCAAAATAACTTTTTGTAAGCTTTCTTCCATATTGTGACCGTATACATGGAAGACCGATTGATGTCCTATATCAAACGTAGGAATTGATTGGGTAGAATTATTTAATAATTGAATTTTTGAAATTCTAAATAACTCTACGTTTTAAATGTTAACATAAATATATTATGAAATCATTTTTCCAGGCCAAAATGTTATTTTTCTCAACAATATATACAATTGTTTTTCAACATTACTTTCTCTTTAGAACAAAGAAGCAATTTTTACGAACTTTCAACATAAATATGCGCCCTCATGCTCGTTTTTCTCTACTTGGCCTTCTATGCCCCGATTAATTTTTTACTATATTTCTCAAATGTAATGAGTGAGGTCTGATGGTGAGACGAGACTAGACTCGAAACGTAACACTAATATTCATCCAATATTGTATTTAATAAAACTTTTCAGTGGTCTGGAATCGTTGGTGTATATGTTTTGATTTTCCGCATTCGTTGGTTTCTTTCACACGTAAAACCGAAAAGACCCTACCATATTACATACTCTTTTTATAATTATAGGTAAGAATTTCATCTGTTCTTTAGTGAAAAGTAAAATATATTGTATTTCCAATTAGTAATATCGCTAGAACTAAAAAACATTTTTATGTACCTTCGTTTATTTCAAATTCGAAATTATACACTTTTCTTCAAAAACTTTCAAGGATTCGAATGCTGAAACATAGTTCGAGTAACTAGAGATAAATGTGAATACTCATAAAAAATCTTTAGAACATATCGTAAAAGTTCAAAAGTGTTCGAGGGGTATTTAGGAAACTTTTGTTTCGCTTAGTTTAATTTGATATTGAACAAAAATAAATTTTTTATAATGTCGTTTCGTAATTGAAAGAAATATGTTATTAACAAAGTAAAAGTTTCTCAACAGTTTTCAGCATCAATAATAAGAATGTTAGTGAAAGGTAATGAAAATGAAAACTTCTGGCAATAGGTAATATCTCGTAAAATAAGAAATATATGAAATTTTACATAATACACAATATAAATAATATAAAATGTTGGTATGAAGAGCAAAACAAAAAAGACTCTTTTAATTACGTCTTAATTTTAGAATCAAAACAATAGGAGAGCGTGGCTAAATGTACCAAAATTTTGTTACGAATAGCTTCGAACAGTTTCGTAGACGTCACAATCTGACTCAAAAATGTGACATAGCATATATGAAGAAAGAAAGAATATTTTTGTCAACAATTTATAGTAATGCAATGCTTGGAAGAATATTTTTTTCTTAAATTGTACTGCGCGCATAATATTGTTGTATCTAGATCTTGTTTTTGTACACACTTCACCTAGATCTATATATATCTTATGTATTTACACTATATATCTCTTTCACTGATCGTCTGACTTTGGCTAATGTCTCCTTGAATAAAAGTCAAATAAAAAAATTAATTTCTCCAGTGTAATAGTGATGAACTCGAAATCTCAAGTCATATTTAACTTGAGATGGACAGTTATCCGAGCATCAGCATAAGAGTTTTTCGTCGAAATTTAGGAGACATTTTTAAGAGAAAGAAAAAGTTTCTCCTACTACGTTTAATTTTCAAAAGTCAAGCTCGAATATCTTTTAGTGACAAAATGAAAGTTTTTCAATTATTGTTACGATATCTGAAACTAGGCAAAATGTTCTTCTAAATTAGATACATTTTCAGAAATAAAACTATTACAGTAAAAAAGAAGGCTGAAAATTGTTACACCTAAAAATCAGTCTGCAATTTATCAGTAAATAAGCAGGGCCGTAGCTAGAGTTGAATTTAAGATAGGGCAACGGTGGTTGCAGGTAGGGCGGAAGTAAATATTTTACTTGATCTGATCTGGCCAATTGTATTTTTTTAGGTAGGGCATTGGTATTTTAAGTTAGGGCATTGCCATTTACATAAGCCTGGCCACGTTTAGCGAATTGGTTAAACCTTAGGATGGAAAGTACAAGAATTTTTTACTGTGTAAAGTTCTTTATCATTTCGTTTTGTTTTTATAAATAAGGCTCAAGACATAAAATTTTACGTATGAAGAATAAAAAAAATATATTTTTCTAATATTTTTATTAAAAACAAAATGTAGAAGTAAAATAATAATATTAATATCCTTCAAGTACAGAAAAGAACGAAACTTGTTCAGTCATCTGACTTGCAGTGGTCTTTTCTTCAAATTCTTCTTAATTATCATAAATACAGCCAAAGTCTCCAGTTTTCCATATTATTAGTATCAAAAGAGTTTCTTCTAATATGTCTCATTTCAAGAGGTAAAATTAAATGTCTTCCTATTTTAATTCCAAAAAGAGAAGGAAAGTTTTCGATTTTTATCTCGTTTCTCGATACATGTTGAATATTACTGGGTTTGCTCAATTTTTAGAATAGAAATAAAATTATCTGCATTTACTATTATTTTTCTCAAAGAAAATTTTTGTTCAATTTGCATTTCGTTTCAGCAAAAAATATAACGAAAATCAAGTTGAGTGAAGGTCTTCAATCTTAGATGATTCGCGTGGTCAAAGAATCGAAAGGGGTATCTAACAAATCATTCAATGTAATTTGTCATAATCACTGAATATCTATGACTTCTCTGTTGTATATTGACGTCTTGTAGAAAAGTTATATTCGCGTGCTTTTTCTATCTAAGTTTTTTGGTAAATGAAATGTGTTTTGACCATTCGCACTGATTCTCCATCCAATTTTTAACTGACATTTGAGAAAAACAGGACCCTCTAAAATGTTTCCACTCTTACACTCAGGATACTTATACTTATATACTTATACTTATACTTTTTTATTCGGGAAACATTGTTTTTGTCCTATTTGCGGAAAGAATGTTTTTCTACCTAGATTGAGAATAATAAACCCGTATTTGGTAGACCGCCTGTACTTTAACGTAGATAATACCTAAACATTTTATAGAGTTGTTAACACTGGAATTCATTATGTTTATACAAAAGCAACATTCGGCAAGATAAAGAAAATGTTTGTATAAGATAAACCAAGTAAATTATTATATCAACAGCGGCAACTATTTGAAAAGTTTATAAAGTTAACTGAGAACCGATCTTTTCAGTACAAAAACGATGTCTAGGGCATTATATGTCTCAGTTTAAAAATTTTAAGAAAGATATTTAGAAACTTAACCGCTGACAAAGTTATCTTCTGTAAAGAATGATGTGAAAAAAATGGATTAACCAAGCAAAGTATGTTTCCAGTCATCAGTATGTTTGTCTCATTAGAGTCAAATATATTATACCTATTACAAAGAAAGAAAAGTGAGAGAAAGGAAAGAATCAGTGAGACCACTGATGGTTCGAAACATTTTTGTCGTTAAGTCTTTCTGTATAATTCGTTACACTAGATGACTTTGTAAGAGATTATGTTTATAAATATCGGTCTTAAAAGTACTTAAAAAGTTCCATTTATTGAATTCGAATGGTGCCAATGTGTGTTTGCACTCGAGGATACACAGGTATTCAAATATCATGGTCTTATAAATGGTTAATTTTTGTAAATGTTTAAATATAAACATTTTGTCTCGCAAGTCTTAATTACGCAAAGGATTCATTCTCATTTGGATGTGTCTAGCTTTCTAGTTTAGTTTTAGAAAGAACATCGTTATGAGTTCAAATCGTTCTGACACCCTGTGGGCACCTTTCTTCATATCTACAATTTTGATTTTTGTTTCAAAAACTAACTTAAAACAGGGCACATATCATCTCACATGCGGCAAGTCTCTCTGCGGCATGTCACAACTGCGGCATCTCTATCTAGCGGCTTCTCTCCCGCGCGGCATTTTTCACAGCAAAATTGACATTTTTTCGGCATCTCTCACCGCACCCCTGTGACTGGCCAAAGAAATAATGTTGGTCAAACCCCTACCCCTTTTCCAACGTCTCGTGGGGGCGGGAAGGCACCCCTGTGACTAGCCACAGAAATAATATTGGTCCCCTTTCCACTGGTGAGAGATGCCGCTAGGTAGAGATGCCGCAGGTGTGACTTGCCGCAGAGAGACTTGCCGCATGTGAGATGATATGGACCCCTTAAAACATTGCTTACTTTCCGCAAAGGCATGAAAAATATTATATTGGATTGTATATGTGTGGAACAATGCCCAATTCAATCCAGTTCTTGTCTCTTGTAAAACCTTTTCCAGAAAAATTGTGCTAGTTTTGCCGATAAATACCCCAAATTCTTTCGTTTCTTCATACCCATTATTAGAAACTTTTTGTCAAAATTCTTAAAAAGTCAACAAATAAATCATTCGGATATGAATGAGGGCTTCAATCCCTTACGAAAATTTTAACTAAATATATATTTCTCTGTGTGAAAACACATTTTGTGGCAGAAAAATTAACTTTGACGACTTTTGATACAATCTCTCGAAAACATGAAATTTAAAATGTGTATTAGGTTGAATTCGTGTAGGTAATGTTACACAAACTTCAACTCAAACTAAGAGATATTTGCATTTTGAAGATAGCAACTGCTATAAATTGGTATCGTAGGATGTTGGGGAATCATTTTATAAATGTATATTTGGTCGAGACGAGATGTGGGTCTTCGCTTTTTGCGTTAATCTACAAGGTACTTATACGTACACACGGAAAAAAGTGGATCGTTAGAAAACCTCTCTAAACCAGTATTTCTAACTATTTTAAATTGAAACGCAGCTTTTCGTCGTAACCGTCAACACTCAGTGAGAAGAAGAGTTACTATTTCGTGTAGTTCGCAATCGATGGATGAATCGATGGAATCCATTTTCGATGGATAATATCAGAACTGTTGGCCAAAATGGGTGGTTAACGAACTCGTCCTTGCTTTATAGGCCTTGAAACAGAACACCAAGGGGTAGTCCAATCAGATAATTCCTTTGAATGTTACCACGTTTACAGATTAAAATGACAACGACGACAGGCACGCGGACACCGACGTAAAAACTATTTTTTCTGACTCGGGGAGCCTCAAAACGTCGACATTTGATGGAATCCACAAAAGTCATTTTCCACATAAAATCAATACCTTCTCATGATGAGAAAGTAATAATTCATTATTTTTTGTGCGATCAAATTTGGAATTTTCGATTTTTTTTAAGAAAATTGGAAAAGTCGTTATGATAATCTTGTAGGAGAATTTTCAAATTTAGAAAAAAATGGTCTAAACAATTTTGAAAATGCTCTAACTTTTTGAATTTTCATCCAAAATAGCTGGTTAACGAACTCGATCTTTCTTTTTGCCCCCTGAAACTGTGTGCCAAAGCACAATCCAATCCTTCATTTTGACCTTGAAGATGACCTTCATGGCTTTTTGAAGGTCAACTTTGTTTTTTAAAATAGAAACCCCCTTTTTTTACATCTGCAATGGATAGAGCGGAAAATTCTACGTTCAGATACGTACCCGAGTCATAGGTCAATTGTCACATTCAAGGTCAATTAGAGGTTATTTGGAATAAACAAAGTTTTCCAAGAGGTAAGTGCAATTCCTGAAGTAATTTTTAACGGGGAATTCGATGGTGACTTTCATTTTGACCTTGAAGTTGACTTTCATGGCTTTTTGAAGGTCAAATTTTTTTTTTTAATGGAAACCCCCTTTTTTCACATCTGCAATCGATAGAGCGAAAAATACTACGTTCAAGTACGTACCCAAGTCATAGGTCAATTGTAACGTTCCAGGTCAGTTAAAGGTTATTTAAAATTAACAAAGTTTTCCAAGAGGTCAGTGTAATTCCTGAAGTAAATTTCAACGAGAAATTCATTGGTGAGCTCTGTATTGATCTTGGTGATGATCGTCAAGGTTTTTTTCAAGGTTTAGTCCAAGCAGTTTACGTTTACGTTTAGCATTACCCAGGAACAACGACGTAGACGTAGTAAATTCTGTTCCCTTTGGGGTGCTTGATTAGCGTGAGTCCCATTGCCTCTCACGTTTCGGGGTGCTTGATAAGCGTGATTCCCCTTGCCTCTCACGTTTCGGGGTGCTTGATTAGCGTGAGTCCCCTTGCCTCTCACGCTTGAGTGAAGATGTTCGAACTGAAAACCTTGAGCTTCTTGACAAAAAGCTATGCGATTGCCCGTGCATATGAAGAGCTTCTCAGAAAGCAAATTGTACCAAGAATAAGGGAGATTACAGGCGATAATTTTCAAAATATTTGGTTCCAGCAGGACGGAGCAGCGGCTCATTACGGTAGGGTGGTTTGAGCATATTTGGATACTCAGTTCCCTCATAGGTGGATTGGAAGAAGGGGTGAAATCGAGTGGCCTGCTAGATCTCCTGATCTGACGCCTCTCGACTATTTTCTTTGGGGTTATTTAAAAAGCAAAGTATACTCAATGCAACCCCAAAGCTTAGACGAATTGCAGAATCGGATTCTGCAAGAGGCTAGTTTGATTGATAGGGAGATGATTCGTAATGCTGTAACTCATTTTTACAATCGCATAGCTTTTTGTCAAGAAGATCAAGGTTTTCAGTTCGAACATCTTCACTGAAGCGTGAGAGGCAAGGGGACTCACGCTAATCAAGCACCCCGAAACGTGAGAGGCAAGGGGACTCACACTAATTGAGCACCCCAAAGGGAACAGAATTAACTACGTCGTTGTTCCTGGGTAATGCTAAACGTAAACGTAAACTGCTTGGAAAAACCCTTGAAAAAACCTTGAAGGTCATCACCAAGATCAATACAGAGCTCACCAATGAATTTCTCGTTGAAATTTACATCAGGAATTACACTGACCTCTTGGAAAACTTTGTTAATTTCAAATAACCTTTAACTGACCTGGAACGTTACAATTGACCTATGACTTGGGTACGTACTTGAACGTAGTATTTTTCGCTCTATCGATTGCAGATGTGAAAAAGGGGGTTTCTATTTAAAAAAACAAAGTTGACCTTCAAAAAGCCATGAAGGTCAACTTCAAGGTCAAAATGAATGTCACCATCGAATTTCCCGTTAAAATTTACTTCAGGAATTGCACTGACCTCTTGGAAAACTTTGTTCATTTCAAATAACCTTTAATTGACCTTGAACTTTACAATTGACCTATGACTTGGGTACGTATCTGAACGTAGAATTTTCCGCTCTATCGATTGCAGATGTAAAAAAAGGGGTTTTCATTTTAAAAAATAAAGTTAACCTTCAAAAAGCCATGAAGGTCAACTTCAAGGTCAAAATGAAGGTCAACATTGAATTCCGCGTTGAAATTTACTTCAGGAATGGCCTTCACTTTTTAAAAAAATATTTTACCTGAGGAAATATTCAACCGTCCCGGGACTTTTTAGTCACTAAGATATATATATATAGATCTAGGTGAAGTGTGTACAAAAACCAGATCTAGATACAACAATATTATACGCGCAGTACAATTTAAGAAAAACATATTCTTCCAAGCATTGCATTACTATAAATTATTGACAAAAATATTCTTTCTTTCTTCATATATGCTATGTCACATTTTTGAGTCAGATTGTGACGTCTACGAAACTGTTCGAAGGTATTCGTAACAAAATTTTGGTACATGTAGCCATGCTCTTTCATTGTTTTGCTTCTAAAATTAAGACGTAATTAAAACAGAGTCTTTTTTTGTTTTGCTCTTAATACCAACATTTTATATTATTTATATTGTGTATTATGTAACATTTCATATATTTCTTATTTTACGAGATATTACCTATTGCCAGAAGTTTTCATTTCCGTTACCTTCCACTAACTTTCTTATTATTGATGCTGAAAACTGTTTGGAAACTTTTACTTCGTTAATAATATATTTGTTTTAATCACGAAACGACATTATAAAAATTTTATTTTTGTTCAATATCAAATCAAACTAAGCGGAACAAAACTTTCCTAAATACCCCTCGAACACTTTTGAACTTTTACGATATGTTCTAAAGATTTTTTATGTGTATTCACATTTATCTCTAGTTACTTGAAATATGTTTCAGCATTCGGATCCTTGAAAGTTTTTGAGGAAACGTGTATAATTTCGAATTTGAAATAAACGAAGGTACATAAAAATGTTATTTAGTTCTAGCGATATAACTAATTGGAAACAAAATATAATTTACTTTCAACTAAAGAACAGATTAAATTCTTACCTATAATTATAAAAAGAGGATGTAAGATGGTAGGGTCTTTTCGGTTTTACGTATTTTACAAAATATGTGATGCATATTATAAAAATTATTTAGTATTATGTAATATAATTCTGAATTATAAGTATTAGTTCTCGATTACTGAACATTTATTTATTCGTTTTTTGTCGGCTTTCTACTTATTTGCATATTTTCATATATCATTATTATTATTATTATACCATTAAGCCATTTCCCTTTCGGGGTAGGCGTGACTTGCTCGGTTGGAAAATAGTGGTGTTTATATGGGTATATAGGTATAGAGTAGATAGGTAGGGGTTAAATAGGTATATAGGTGTATAGTTAGGTATATAGGTATAAGGTAGATAGGTACCCGCGTGAAAAAAGTTTGCATGGCTCATGCATGGCAATAAACT